>VUQI01011656.1:4118-16804 GCA_015106735.1 Paratilapia polleni
GAGAACCAAATTAAAAAAAAAAAAAAAAAAAAAAGCTAATTGTGTTGTGCTGCTATTTAACTGAGGTGCACTAGGCAGCTGGCTCCAGTTGGTTGGTCTACAGTAAAATCCTAGTTATAATAATAATAATAATACTAATAATAAAAGGTATGAATATGTGGCACTGATTTTGAAGTGAAGCTGAATAATAGCAGATATGTTTATGATAAAATAACTGTTAGGATCTAACAGTCAAGCTTCACAGCTATTTTGGGCAATGTTGATGGAACATTTGCTTCATTGCCGTCACATCTTTTCCTTCAGACTTCAGTATCTCTCAATCTGACCCCAGATTAACACTTGGCAGACATGGGGAGAAAGAGAATTGCCTTCTGACCCGGTCCAGTTTTGCTTCCAGACTTGTACTGGCCAGTCCGCTTCAGCGCCACGTACATGTTTGGGTACTTCCTGGAGCGGTAGGTGTTGTAGTTGTTGCTCTCAAGCCGCTCTAAGAAATAGCATTCATCTGTCGCTCGTCTCTGGAGAGAAAGACAGAAAAATAACGTATAATAAGTAAAGTTGAATTGTTATTGTCACTGCCATGGATTTAACTGTACTGTTTAGGAAAAAAATTTGGGGGCTGCTGGGAGGATTTAATTTGGAGGAATTTGCTTGCAGATTAGAAAGCTGCTGGGAGCAAGGTTATTATAGTTAACTAAAACTAGATGTAAAAACCATTTTATTTAACTAAAATAAAAATAAAAACTAGACTTTTGAAAAAAATTAAAACTAACTGAAACGACTTTGTGAATTTAGAAAACTAACTAAAATAAAATAAAAATATAGAGGAAATAGTTTCAGTATTTGTTAATTTGGTAAAATTTGCTAACAACTTCCCTGATGAGGCTTTGATGGAGTCTGTGATATCCACACTGATTTTCCTAAATCTTGGCTCTGGCAGATACCCTAAATACAATAATGCTTAAAAAGACTAAAACTAACACTGAAACTAATAAAAATTAAACTAAAACTAAACATTTTCAAACAATAAAAACTAAACTGAAACGAGCAAACCCACTCTGGGAACTAACTGAAACTAAACTGAATTAAGAACAAAAAGTCAAAACGAAATAAAAATAAAAACTAATAAATATAAAACTATAATAACTCTGGCTGGGATACACTGCCACCCAGTAAACCTAATTCAGCTCACAAGCTGAGGAAATATAAGAAGACTGTGAAACTAGTCTGTAATATAGTTTAAGGTACTCTGTTTGCTGAATGACCTTACCAGTATTTTATGCTTATGTATGATTTCTGTAGAAAATCAGCCTAAGGGACATCTTGTTACTTGCGGTGGCATTTCATCACATCTGTTATTTTGTCTTTGTGACTTTTGATGGAGTCTTTGCGTGTTTGCGTGGGTTCTCTCCGGGTACTACGGCTTCCTCCCACAGTGCAAAAGACATGCAGTTAGTGGGGTTTGGTTAATTGGTTATTCTAAATTGGTCGTAGGTGTGAATGTGAGTGTGAATGGTTGTCTGTCTCTCTGTGTTAGCCCTGCGACAGGCTGGCGACCTGTCCAGGGTGTACCCCGCCTCTCGCCCTATGACAGCTGGGATAGGCTCCAGCCCCCACCCGCGACCCTGAATGGGATAAGCGGAAGAAAATGGATGGATGGATGGATGGATGGACTTTTGATGGAATTTGTTTAATATATTCTGTAATTAAATGAGCACATTAAAGAACTTCATAACTAAATGCAACCCTCATTTTGACTATCTCTGTTCTATGTTTCTTGGTAATAAACCCACTTGCTTAATAAAGACAGCTATGCCGTTCCAGGAACATAATTACAACATGTGTCTTAGTTGAACTTCACTGAAATAAAAAAGTCACAATGCCAGTCAAAGAGAAACTTGAATTTAACAGGAATCTAAATTATAATGTTAGAACAAAGCTGAAGATGAAGATCATTAAAAGTGAATCATATGCTTCTTGTTTCGCCATGTTTTTGTTCATCTATTTTTACACAAGCCTTTCTCTTAAGTTTATCCTTTGTAGACAACATTAATTACTGAGCGTCTGGCCAAAATCTCACTGGGCGTTAACTGCCCTACACCCTGTCCAACAAGAGGCTTTTGTTTTAGTTTCTGTTTTTATTTGACTGTGAGTGCACCACCATGAAGCTATTAGTCAGAAGACATTTTCTGGAACAAACACTCAGCTTACCTGGTTTAAATTATTGTGTACAATAATCCTGCCTTGGTATTAAAAATGTGTTAGTGGAAGTGTTTTTTAGACCATTAAACTATGATAAGGCACAGAAAAAGTATCCCCAAAGAGTAATATTAGTAACATTTGTAGTTTTTTTTTTTCAGGTATATATTTTTTTAAGAATCAGAATACAGATTTTACCAGAAGAAAGAAATGTATATATAGTCACTGGCCACTTCATTAGGTACAAGGAACATTAGGTGCAAGTGCCAGGTTGGATCCCCTTTTGTCTTCAGAACTGCCTTAATTCTTTGTGGCATAGATTCAATAAGGTGCTGGAAATGGAGATTATGGTCCATATTGATACAATAGCATAAGACAGTTGCTGCAGATCTGTTGGCTGCACATCCATGATGCAAATCTCCCGTTCCACCACATCCCAAAGGTGCTCTATTGGATTGAGATCTGGTGACTGTGGAGGCCATTTGAATACAGTGAACTCATTGTCATGTTCAAGAAGCCAGTTTGAGATGACTTGAGCTTTGTGACATTGCGTGTTATTCTTCTGGAAGCAGCCATCAGACGATGGGTAGACTGTGGTCATATAGGGGTGGACATGGTCAGCAACAATACTCAGACAGGCTGTGGCTTTTAAACGAAGTGGCACAAAGTGTGCCAAAAAAATTGAATTGCAGAAATTGAGACTCATCGGACCAGGCGACATTTTTCCTATCTTCTGTTGTCTAGTTTTGTCCGTGTGAATTGTAGCCTCAGTATTCTGTGGTCTTCTGCTGCTGTAGCCCATCTACTTCAAGGTTCAACATGCTGTGCTTTCAGAGGTGCTCTTCTGCATACCTTGGTTGTAACAAATGGTTATTTGAGCTACAGAGTTACAAAACCCAGCTCTGGGCATCATCCTCTGACCTCTAGCACCAACAAGGCTTTTTTGTGAGAGCTGTAGAGACTAGAGAATTGCTGCTCAATGGATATTTTCTCTTTTTTGGACAATTCTCTGTAAACCGTAGAGTGAAGTACTCAGACCAGCCCATCTGGCACCAACAACCATGCCATGTTCAAAGTCACTTAAATCACCTTTCTTCCCCATTCTGAGGATCAGTTTGAACTTCAGCAGCTCATCTTGACCATGTCTATATACCTAAATGCATTGAGTTGCTGTTGGCTGATTAGATATTTGTGTTGATGAGCAGCTGAACAGGGGTACCTATTGAAGTGGCTGGTGAGTGTATATATCTATATATCGACATTTGTGTAAGTGGCCAATATTTGTTGATTATATGATCCAAAATAAATCTGTCAGGATCTAATAAGCTGCAGGTGGCCTCTGTTTCTAGATAACCCAAGTTCAAAACCAGACTTGATACGTTTCCAGCAGAATCATCACAGTCAGTAAATACTAATTTGTTTGATAACAAAAAATGTTAATTTTCACATTCTCTTGGAAACAAACAGTAGTATGAAGAGACTATCATATGGGACTTTTATTGAGCAGAGCGTTGCCTCGGGTGGCACCCTGTTGCTCTAGCTTCTCATTAAGAGGAAATGCCTCTTGCCAATTACACTGATTTTATACGAGTCTTTACAACCACCAAACCACATCAGTCGCCAACACTTCACACTTCTACTGTGAGCAGCAGCACTGCGGCAACACACAAGCAACACACAAGCAACACACAAGAACTGGAATGGGCTTATAGACAGCAACATTTCGGAAATCCTGTAATCCTTTTCAGTTTAATTTGTGACAGGTCAAAGTGTAATTAGGAACTAAATACTAGTAAGATAAGGCAGAACAACTTAGTCTAGGTTAAAACAGATTTTATTTTATTTTTTTGCATATGTAAAACAGCAGCCAATCAAATCAAATCACATCAATGGCTCTCAATGGTTCTAATGAAGTGTTTTTTGTTAGTTTTTATTATTATTTTGTTTCTAAGTGTATTTATATTATTATTTCTCTCAAGCCACACTGTCAAAGGTCTAGTCATTTAAAAATTAAAAATCACCATATCAAGATAATTCATTCATCTCTCTCTCATGCCCAGTACTGTTCAACCCTGAGTCAGACTTTCAGGCCAGAGATGCTTGCATTCCTCCTCTGCCAGCGTCCGCACTACTGGAGAAATCCTATTCTGTCTTTTACTAGTGCATATCAAAAAATTTGAATATCATGGAAAAGTTATTTCGTTTTTTTTTTTTTTGTAATTTAATTCAAAAATTTCAACTTTCGTATACTCTTGATATATGAATTTTTGATGATTATAGCTCATCAAAATCCTAAATGCAGCATCTCAAAGGATTAGAATATTTTCTAAGATCAATCAAAGGATTTACAATACAGAAATGTCTGACTTCAGAAAAAAAGATTGGAGCTCTTTTACAACATATTACTGCATCAATGTGGGGTACCATGGAGGCGATCAAGGCGGCACTGCCGAGTTGTTACTGAAGCCCAGGTTGCTTTGATTGTAGCTTTCAGCTTGTCTGTATTTTTGGGTCAGGTGTTGCCTCTTGACAATACTCCATAGATTCTCTGTGGGGTTCAGGTCAGGTGAGTTGGCTGGCCAATCAAGCACAGTAATAACATGGTCAGTAAACCATTTGGTAGTAGTTTTGGCACTGTGGGCAGATTTCCTTTTGCAGTCCTGCTGCAAAAGGAAATTTGCATCTCCATAAAGCTTGTGTAGGTTTTGTTGGCTGACACCGGCCTCAGTCGATTTTTCTTGACAATCCTCTCAAGGCTGCAGTCATCCCTGTTGCATGTGCACCTTTTCCATTCCAGTCAACTTTCTATTAATGTGCTTCGAAGCAGCACTCTACAAACAGCCAGCCTTTTCAGCAATGACCTTCTGTGGTTTACCCTCCTTGTGGAGGGTGTCGATTGTCATCTGGACAACTGTCAAGTCAACAGTCTTCCCCATGATTGTGTATGTATGTACTGAACTAGACCAAGAGATACATGGTATTTACATTGTTTGAATAGTAATTTACTCAAATTCAAAATTAAATATTCTAATAAGATACCGGATTTCTGATTTTCATGAGCTATAAGCCATAATTATCAAAATTAAATCAAAAAAGTAAAAATTTTCACTTTATGTTTAATTAATATAGAATATATGAAAGCTTACCTTTTTGAATTAAATTTTAAAAAAAGTAAAATTAAGATATTCAAATTTTTGAGATGCACTAGTGTAGTATTCTCATGGCTAGAATTTTACACAGATTTGCTTAACATGTTAATGGATCCAGGTTAGGGACATCATGATATACCAGTACTGATGATAAGAGGGATAATTAAAAATGAAATATCAATATCAAGTTTAGGTTAAAATTTAAATTAAAGATGAGTTTTACTGATAGTATATTTATTTTTACTGGTATTCAGATTTTTTTGTAGAGATCACCTGCCCTTCGCAGCTGACTCCAATCATCAGTTAGGCCATGAGTAGCCTACTTAAGGTCAGGGAGAGGCGAACTCCAGAGAGTGCCTCTGCCCTTGCATTGGGGTGGGTGTGTGTTTTGATGGCTTACTCCTGCTCTCTGAAGAGCAGTGTTCAGCCTCTTTTACTTACTCTCTTGTTTACTGACTAACTTCTAGGTTTTGTTATGTTTCTTTCTTTTGATGGTGAGAGTGGTTTGTCTGTCTCTTTTACTTTAACTAATAATAATCATAATAATAATAATAATAATGTTTTATTGCTATGTCAGAGGTCCCGCTGTTGCCACCTTTCGACCCAGCCACTTTTTGTTACTCCCCCACATCCCCTGGACATTTAGGGGAATGTAACAAGAATATCACTGTGATCAGTTCTTTTGGCCACACTAATTGTGCAGTGAAAATATAAAATAAAATATTGTGTACGCCCAAAGCCAAGTCAAAAAAAAAAAAAAAATTCTTCTTCTTCATGAAGCCAAATAAAAGTTGCATCTTGTTAAACCAGTTTGTTTGTTTTTATACCAGTCCAGACTGTAGGTCAAGTGGTACCAAATCAAACCTGAAGTTATTATAAGACATTGATTTGAAAACCCAAACTTGTTATGACTTTCTTTTTCACAGTAACAACTGAAACAGAAGCAGAGGACAAGACACAAGAAAGGGAAAAAAAGGAGAAATTGTTGAACTGTTTGGATGTGTGAGAGATGCCTTACTTACATACATGCATACCCAAATAGGAAATGTGTGGACTGCAGTTTATGTATATTGCTTATTGATTGCGTTGATTGATGCATCTTGCCAAGATATGAATATTATGTAAGGTTAGTTTTAATTGGGGTCTGTCCAGTTGTTGTCTACTGTTATATTTTGAATGTTCTGACAGACAAGTCCCGTCAGAGAGGCTATAAACCTAATTATTTTTAGAATGGGAGGATTTCTTGTCCCAGTACTGGGAAATATTTGGTTTCCAAAACACTGTAGCCTAAATGCTTCTCCTCACAGAGCTGTGAGTTTAATTTGGTCTGTTCTGTATAGATTAGCAAGATCCTTTATGGAACAGAAACAGTACAAGTTTTGTTGATGGAAAGACTGATCCAAGACACTCACCGCTGCAAACAGTCGTCCGTCTCTGTTCATTGCCAGATATCGGTTTGCACAAATCCCTTTGATGACCACTTCTCCCACTGAGGTCGCTTGGAGTTGAAGCTTTACTGAGGATAAATCAGTAAAAACAGAAAGCATTTTGTTGTTTTATTATGGGACGTTTAATCAAACCTAAAAAGTGCTGTGTTGAATAAATATATTTCTAAAAATGATTTATTAAAATGACATCAATATTCTAGCCACTGAATTACTACTCTAAATCACAGTAAGTATAAGAACTATTAGAGAAACAACTCACAGTGCAGGTGCATTTCAAGATTTGAAGCATAACTGTGACAAGCAAGGACATTGAGGCAAGAAAAAAAGGAAAAAAAACATTTTGGTAATTTATCAAATGAATCAGAAAAAGGAAACTGTTATCAAAGAGTAAAACGAGCTAGAAAAGATCCAAAAAACAAACAAACAAACAATTTACTGAGTCTTAAAGCTGTATTCACCCATTCCAGGCCACTGGTGGGCAGCACCTCATAAACAAGCTGACACGCCATGTGAACCATGTGATTGGCATATGTTTTAGGCTAGGCTAACATTGCCCCCTCACTCATTCTGTAGAAATTAGCTTTAACTCGTAGTATTTTCCTGATAAAAACATCTAACTCTGTAGCTAGCAGATGTTTCGGTTTCCTTACTTTCAGGCTATCAGAGCTTGTTTGCCAAAACAGGGACATGCTACCATTAAAATTACCACTGAGAGCACCAAGAGTCAGAAAAGCATGCCAAATAGGTGGCATCCTCTCACATTCAGTTTTCGTTTCATTGGCTCTCGACCACAAAGGTAAGTGCTACGAAATCAAACCACGAGCCTTGTAAAATAACTTGGACGTGCTGTAAGACTGAACAATGACATTAAAAAAAGGGCACAAAGGTCCATAAAGTTAGCTGCAGCGTAATAATTACCACTGACTTCAACAATGAATTGTCCTCATTGTAAGTCATTGTACGTTATGCTGTAAAGTAAAATCTGTAGTGGATTTATGCAGGGGTGTGTTCAGAAGGGGGTACTGCGGGGGCGTGAGGAGGCACCCCCACCCACACCTCCTGAAATATGAATAACCCCTCCTGGTCCACCCCCTCTCCCCCCACTGTCACTGGATGACAGTACTGATAGTAACATTAAAATGATGTACATTATTAAATCAGTAATTGTTGTACAATAATATAGTGTACATGATTCTGTATATTGAGACCCTTACTTTAGGTACTTGAAGTTTATTTTCATGCTAAAACTTTTGTATTATTACTTACACAGGATTATTACTTTGACTTAAGTCAAGAGTCTACATTTTTCTTTCACCACTTTGCAGTTTTCAGATTCTGAAAATTGTGCCGAATGCTTTGTATACCAATTTTCTACAGTGTATCTATTTCTGATCAAATATTCAGATTTCCCATGCCCCTCAAAGATTTGGACCATTAGGTCTCTCTCTCTCTCGCATTGATTGCCTTGTGTTATGTTTTATTTAGCCAATTTATCTCCACTTCCAATGTTAGATGCTTTTGAGACTTCCATGTATAAGTTAAACCGTGATACATTTAGGAAAAATAAATAAATAAATAAATAAATAAATATATATATATATATATGGCTAACCAATCAGACATAGTAGTGGTGGACAAGCAGAGGAAGAAGGCTGCAGTGATAGATGTAGCAATCCCGAGTGATGGCAACATCAGGATGAAGGAACACGAGAAGCTCGAGAAATACCAAGGTGCGAGAGAAGAGCTAGAAAAGATGTGGAAGGTGAATGCGACAGTGGTCCCCGTGGTAATCGGAACATTCTGGGCAGTGACCCCCAAACTGGGAGAGTGGCTCCAGCAGATTCCAGGAACGACACCTGAGATCTCTGTCCAGAAGAGCGCAGTCCTAGGAACAGCTAAGATACTGCGCAGGACCCTCAAGCTCCCAGGCCTCTGGTGAGAGGACCTGAGCTTGAGGGATGGAAAAGACAGCCCGCAGGGCGAGGGGGGAATTTTTTTTTTTTTTATAAATGCATAGGTTGGTACATGGATAAAAAATATATCAAACTTTTATTCTGGCCTATAGTTTTAGTCTGATGATGACAGAGTGGACCGAGCTGATCAAAATGACTCTTTTCTTCCCTCCCATTTTCTTAGATAAACATCCTGGTCAGCCCTGACATGTGTTCATATTTCTGGGTTCACTGGATTCAAATGGAGGCTCTGCTCTTTATTTACTCGTTGCCATGGTGAATCATGGTATTGGAGCTCCATTGATGATGGCTTTCTTTCTCTACTCACACAAGCACTTAACTCAGGGTGAACATACTCAGAGGTGATTGAACAAACTCTGATCAGCTGTTCTGGAACCGAAAACTCAGAGTTGCTGATCTCAGAGTTGATCAACTCAGAATTTATTCTTAAAGTCAGAGTTTGTTGAATATGCTTCCTGGAATAGTTTTTCTTTGGACATTGGCTGCTTTTTCACTCATTTTCAGTCCAGTCCTGTTTTTTTTTTGTTTTGTTTGTTAAGCCACTTAACCCCGACCTATGAATCATTCAAGCATTAAAAAGGACCTAACTCAAGGGATGAACCAGTGTTGTGTCTACACATAACAGAGAACTTAGCAAAAAAACAAGTCTCAATTGTATCTTTAGGCACTTTGTTACCAGCAGCCTGTCAGATGAGCACATAATTTGTTCCCATTTCATCAGTTGAATCTATGAAAAATACCAAAGATAACAGTTTGACAGGCTTAAAATAGTATTTTTGCACTCAAAGAGCCATTGGCTGAAAACTTGGCATATCTCAGCGTGGTGTGCACTGTGTCCTTAAAAAAATTTAAGAAACTGGACAAGTGCAGGACAAAAGTGGTGGGCCTAAAAAGTTATACAGGAGATGAAAAGCATCTGAAAGTCATGTCCTTAAGAAATGGGAAAAAGACCTGATACAGGACCTGAGAGATGATCCATCTACAAAGCCCCATCAGAAATGGTCTCAGTGGAAGGGTGGCTGTCAAGAAGCCATTCTTAAGGAAGAGAAACAGGGAGAAAAGGCTGAGGTATGCCAAGTTACACAAGAACTGCACTGAAAATCAGTGGCAACAGGTCTTATGGAGTGATGAATCCAAATTTGAAATTTTTGGTTCAAATCATTATCAGTATGTACTGAGGAGGTCAGGAGAGAGGTCCAACAGTGTCTACAGCCATCTGTAAAACACAATGGAGGCTCTGTCATGGTTTGGGGCTGCATTTCAGTCAGTGGTGTTGGGGGTCTTGTCAAAATTGATGAACACAGAAAAGTCCCATCAGATTTTGATCCATCATGCAATACCATCTGGAAAGAGTCAGATTGGCAGTGGCTTCATTTTTCAGCATGACAATGATCCCAAACACACTGTCAATGCTGTAAAAGCATACCTGGAAAGAAAAACACACAATGGAACACTATCAGTCATTGATTGGCCTCCCCAGAGCCCGGACCTCAACGTTACTAAAGCAGTGTGGGATCATCTGACAAAGAACAGAACAAAAGGAGGCAGCCAACATCTAAAGAAGAGCTTTGAATGTCCTTCAAGAAGCCTGGAGAACTATTCCTGAAGACTACTTAATGAAATTATAAGAAAGCTGTCTAAGAGAGTTCAGGCTGTGTTGAGGAATAAAGGTGGTCACAACAAATATTGACTTTCAAGCTTGTTACATTTGTACAAACTCTGTTTTTGCCTCATATACTGTGTTTCCATTTATGTTTGCACGTTTCAATAAATCGCTGTACCGATTTTCCCAGCAAAATATAAAGAAATGAGTGGTGGCTCAAGACTTTTGCACAGTACTGTATGTGTGGCAATTTGGAGGCCAGAGCTTCATCCACCACTTTATGTGAGTGTGTTTTCACCTTGAGCTGCTTCATCTGGGTCTGCAGCTGCTTCACCTCAGTCTGAAACTGCTCCATCTCCTCGCTGCTGTAGCTGCATTCTGATTCATATGTCTGCAGACACACGCACACATGCGAGCACACACACACACACACACACACACACACACAATATGAGCCCCTTATTTGCTTTGTAGTGGAAGAATTAGAATATGTTCCTCAGAGACAGTTTAACAGCAAGATGCTTTGGGATTTTATGTACATATGAGAGGTTGTGGGAGCTGCTTACTGGTGAGTGGAAGGCTGATGTGTCCATCAGACTGGCTGCTTCGTGATAGGAGAATGTGAAGGGACCTGCCCCCACACCCAGCTCCTCCAGGTTCTCCTGAAAGATGTTCCGGGTTGCCTCCACAAAGTCTGAGTCATCACACCAGCACAGAGATAAGATGTCTGTTACAGAACAATAAGGAAAACCAGGAGAACTGTTTCTCTCTCTCTCTCTCTCTCTCTCTCGCACACACACACACACACACACACACACACACACACACACACACACACTTACTTCATCTTGTATATGAAAATTTTCTTAATAATAACCTGTATCTGATACAGTTTTTTTTTTAAATGTAACTACCTCCAAATTTATATCCCTTCCCTCACTGAAAATTGGTGGTATGATTTAAAAAAACAAAAAAAGATTAATTAGTTACTCAAAGTTTTAATAAATGGAGGACAAGTTGTCTCCTACACCACTCAAAGTCCAGTCTCAGGCTCTGTGGAGAGATACTTGAGCTCAAACATCTAGCCAGAGTCAAAGAGAAGTATCTTCAGCAACAAGAACAATCACACAGAGCTCTGAGGGGTGCACTATGAAGCAAGTTTAACATAGGCAGGCAGGAGAGCAATGCTGCAGAAAATTGTTAATATATTTATTAACTCAGTGTTGCTGTTTATTTCTAACGTGACAGCTATGCATGACATCTGTTAGGCTTTGTACATTTAAACATAGGCTACTCAGTGTGTTCAGTTTTGACACTGTCCCTTAACCTAATGCAGGAGATGTGGAAATCAAATTTGTTTGTGACCAGACCAAAGTAATTCTGTTCATTTAATCTTCTTGGAGATAAACAGCCTATAAATACACTGATGCATTTTTAAAATCTGTGTTCTATTAGCTGTGACGTCCACATTGTAAAAGACATGGCAGCAAATTAGGACCAATCATAAAAACATATTTATACATTTTCTGCATCACCAGCTAAATGCAAGCAGATTCCCTTGACTATGTACCATATACACTGTGCACTGCTGTGACTTGGCTGCATGGTAGTATTTCTGAGGTATGGCTCAACAGTGTGCATATATAAAATGTATTCCTTCAGTAGAGAATCTACATCATACTCAGAGCATGTTGTTGGGAAAGAACCAGTGAGAACTTGGTGCTTGTGGCTGATTTCAGCTGAAATTCTGAACATAACCTGCTCCACAGCAAGTTACAGTTGTGGTCAGAAGTTTCCATCCACTTCCATCCATGATTTCTTTGAAGTGTTCTTTTGTGAACTTTTGTGAAGTATGTGAACAGTGTTGTGGAGGTGAAGAGTGTATCAGACAGCATCATGAGTTTGAAACTGGAAATCAAAGGGGTGATGTTGAATGATGTCAGTGTGTATGCCCCACAGGTTGGATGTCAGTTAGAAGAGAAAGAAGAATTCTGGAGTAAGTTGGATGAAGTGGTAGAGAGTGTCCCCAGGGGGGAGAGAGTGGTGACTGCAGCAGACTTCAGTGGACATGTAGGTGAAGGGAACAGAGGTGCTGAGGAGGTGTTGGGCAGTAGGACAGATGGTAGTGGGTTTTGCCAAAAAGACGGAAATGGCTGTGGTGAACACATATTTCAAGAGGAGGGAGGAACATAGGGTGACATATAAGAGTGGAGGAAGGTGCACGCAGGTGGACTATATCTTATGTAGAAGGTGCAGTCTGAAAGAGACTGCAAGGTGGTGCCAGGGGAGAATGTAGCTACGCAGCATCAGATGG
>VUQI01011659.1:3662-18032 GCA_015106735.1 Paratilapia polleni
GTTGTAGCTTTTTGGTTGCTGTTTTTAAACAGAGCTTAAATTGGATTTTTGGATGTTATATGCATACTATGTGGCTATCTCCTGTAATTTTGAAGCTATGAGGACACAAAAATGCTGGTAATAGTGTAAAGATTTCAACCCACCCTATGTACTTTGAGGCCCTGTAACTCCGTGGTCAAGTGGGAGGCATTTGAATGATTTTTTCATGGAATGACCCACTGAGGGCCACACTGAATGGGCATTATGGGGTTAGTCAAACTGGTTAGTCAAACTGAAAAAAAAAAAAAAAAAAGAAAAAAGATAAATATATAGGCATAATATGGCAAGCTTTAATTTTTGTTGTGCATTTCCTTATATATATAAAAATGGAAACTACCACGCAATATAACACAAGACCTGTTGAAAATATAAAATGTTCAGTTTGTAAATCATAATTCCATAATTTATTTACAACTACAGGCAAAGAGGTGGGAAGGCAGTGAACTGTTGTCGGTCTGATAAGCCAGCTGATCACCGCATTAATATTGGGGAGAAAATTACATGTTTACTAATGATTGCAATGGCAAGACAAACAATCCAATCTAACTGTGTGGTTGTGGGTTCCTACTGAGACTGGGAAGAGAGGAGGAGAAGGAAAAATTAATATTTCATAATCAGTTCTGTTTATGAGCACACACAAGAAAGTGACATGAGAGAAAAGAAAGATGCAACGTGTGTGCTTTCTTCTGCATCCCATCCACCCCCAAAAAACCCCATCACAGTATAATACGTTTAGCTGGGAACAACTTATTTCTTTCTTAGTATGTGAGGAGTGACAAATTATTAGAATTAAACCAAGAAAGTGTTTTAGTAAAGTGTTGGGGCATCTACATGCTGCCACAACAGTGTTGATGTGCTAATGTGATATGATCTGCAAGTCTCTGAATCTTTACTGGAGGAATGGAGTGCCATTCTTCCAAAAGACAGTCCGCCATTAGGTGTTTTGTAGCTGGTGGTGGAGAACACTGGTTAACACCTTGTTCCAAAATCTCCCACAGGTTTTTGATTGGGGTTTGAGCTGGCTGCCAAGACTGACTGCTGTCATCAAAGTATGTGAATGATCACATACTTTCATATTATATCTATCTAGACAGATAGATATAGATATAGATATAGATATGGACATTTGTGTGTGTGTGTGTGTGTGTGTGTGTGTGTGTGTGTGTGTGTGTGTGTGTGTGTGTGTGTGGTGATATAGATGAGAGGAGTGCTGTTGATGCTCATTAGGGAATGTAAAGCGGCTCTTAATGCTTGATTCAGCAATATTGGCGATGTGGATAGGATGCCAAGGGAAAATGGACAGCAACTGCAGTGTATTTGTGAAGTTTTGGGGAGCAAAAGTGTCTGCTTTGAAGACTCTTAAATTATTATGAAAATTTGACTTTTTATAGTAATGGTCTTTATACTTGGGGAAATAACACAAATTTTGACAATTTTTTAATTATCCAGACGAATATTATTAATCAGTCTTCATCTGTTGTTTGCTTGTGCCACTAGCTTTGTATTAAGCAAGTGAAAAACATGCTTGATCAGATTAAGATGACTGACTCAGTCATTGCAGAAAACAATAAACACAAAAACTTTTGCAGTACGTTTTGGGTCATCATCTATCTGTATGCCCCTTCCAATCAACTTTGCATTTGGGTGAATCTGAGAAGAAGGTATCGCTCCATACCCTTCAGAATTCATGAACTGTTCTGTCAAATCACCAGTAAACACTAGTAACCCAGTGTCACTGGAAACCATGCATGTTAACGCCATCACACTGCCTCCAATGCTTTATAGGGGATGTGGTGTGCTGCTGGTTGTGAGTCTTTCTAAGCCTTCTCCATACATTTCATAAATGATTATGAGTTTTAATGGTAAACGTGCCATTATTAGGAAATCAAATGGCATTATTTGGTATCCTAGTAAATCATAATTTCTTAGTGTTTCCCATTGAGTGCAGATACAATACTGTGGAAAAGTCTTGAGCCACCCCTCATTTCTTTGCATTTTATTAGGAAAAAGGGAAAATAGGTTATTGACTTATTGAAACATGTGCAAACATACATGGAAATACAGTATATGAGGCAAAAACCGAGTTTGTAAAATTCTAACAAGCTTGAAAGTCAGTATTTGTTATGACCACCTTTACTCTTCAGCATAGCCTAAACTTTCTTAGGCAAGCTTTCTTGTAATTCCTTTAAGTAGTCTTCAGGAATAGTTCTCCAGGCTTCTTGAAGGACATCCAAAGCTCTTCTTTGGATGTTGGCTGCCTTTTGTTCCATTCTCTGTCAAGATGATCCCACACTGCTTCAATAATGTTGAGGTCCGGGCTCTGGGGAGGCCAATCCATGACTGATGGTGTTCCATTGTACGTTTTTCTATCCAGGTATGCTTTTACTGCACTGGCAGTGTGTTTGGGATCATTGTCATGAAAAATAAAGCCACTCCCAATCAGATGCTTTCAGATGGTTTTGCATGGTGGAGTAATATCTGACCGTTCAGTCTTGACAAGATCCCCCAACACCACTGGCACTATTGGCTTTTCTGAACCTAGTCTAGTCACTTGTAGGTTTCTTGGTCACTTGTTTGTGATCCTTTGTTTCTTTTCTTTTTTGCTTTTTTTAATCTGTGTGTTGGTATTTTTTTTAAAGCATGGAGGACTCTGCAACCTCTGCCTTTTGGAGTCTTCACTGTAGAAGTTATCGCACTAAAGCGTCTTTGCAGATGCAGAAGGACACGTTAGACCAAACACATGACAGTTCATCCATGCTGTTTCTATCCCAGGGACACACAGGCTTCGAGCACCTGCAGAGATCAGCCTTCACAACCATTTACCAGCTCTCTGTACACACCACGAGAGGCCGTCAGTGCAGAGTAGTAGGATGCATCAGTATTCACTCAGCTCTTCTGTCAGGAAACGCTGATAAAATGACATTTTCATCACTCTCAGTAGATGCACCAGGACATCCCTCACACACAGAAAGAACAGCAGGCACACACACATAGACCTACAGAAGCACATACACATATAGAATATGTACAGAAACTTACACATGGGCAGATGCAGCCACAAATGTGCACACGCTGTCGTCCCGCTCGGCACATCACACCCATTCTGCTCACCACGTCCCATTTAATCTGATAGCTGGCTATAGGGAAATGTGGCAGGGAAATAATTAAAAAGTGTGTGAAGGAGAAAAAAAGGACAGAAGAGGGGAAGAAGAAAACATGATGGGAGGAATAATAACAGCAATAACAGAGAAACTGACCTGCTCAACTGGTGGAAGACTTTGTGATAGTAAGGTTAACGTTATTACAGAAAAGAAGACATTACAAACTTAACACAAGGATGGCTCACTCACCTAAATTTTGTGCTTTCTAAAAACTAGAAGAATACAAATTTCAGAGTCTCAGAGACCAGCTAAATTCATTTATGTGAAGACTGCTGTACCCACTTTTCCTCTGCTGTATGGAAGCTTTTAAGGAGTTGCGGACTGCTGGGAATCACCTGCATTTCCCCTTTATCCTCAGCTACAGCTAGGAATGCTGGGTATCCAACGAGCTGTTTGAAGGTCAAGAGGAACATAAAAGGAAGACCTAGTGGAATTGGATGAAACAGATGTTTGACAGGGAACACAAAGGTACATCCTTACCAGGGTTGAAGTACGAGTTGAGTCTTGGCCTCAAGACGGCTCACCTGTACCGAAGGTCTCTGGTCTTCACCAGTTGGCTTCACTCGCTCTTATGCTAGCAACTCCCCTTTTAAAAAATGTCTGCTTGTTTTTAAAACTGCCTCAATTATACTGCATTTACAGTCATCCCAACACACAGCTGCATCAAAAAAACTTTCCTGTGGGATGCATCCTGACCCTTATCAAGACCATGTGTGAACTAACATTAAACTTATGATCAGAAGCTGTCTGCCTGAGCAGAAACCAACCATGTCTTATCTTAGGACTGTTACCTTATCTTTATTTTCTTTCTTTTTAAATTTTTTTACATGCCACATTGTTAACAGTTCTGCATTTTTTGTGCTTATTTGCTTCTCTATTTTTCTTTTAATGTTTTTAATAAGTCATCCAAAATTACAAAAATTACATACAGTGGGTTCAGAAAGTATTGAGAACCCCTTCACTTTTTAAATTTTTGTTCTGTTGCAGCCTGATGCTACAATCATTTAAATTCATTTTTTTTGTCATTAATCTACACTCAGTACCCCATAATGACAAATTGAAAACAGAATTTTAGGATTTTTTGTAAATTTATTAAAAAAGAAAAAAAAAAACCCTGAAATATCAAATTTACAAGTATTCAGACCCTTTACTTAGTACTTAGTTGAAGCACCTTTGGCAGCAATTACAGCCTCAAGACTTTTTGATTATCAACAAGCTGTGCACACCTGGATTGGGGGATTTTCTGCCATTCTTCTTTGTAAATCCTCTCAAGCTCAGTCTGGTTGGATGGGGACTGTCGGTGGACAGCCATTTTCAGGTCTCTCCAGAGTTGTTCGATAGGGTTCAAGTCAGGGCTCTGGCTGAGCCACTCTAAGACATTCACAGAGTTGTCCTAAAGCCACTCCTGTGTTGTTTTCACTGTGTGCTTAGGGTCATTGTCATGTTGGAATGTGAACCTTCAGCCCAGTCTGAGGTCCTGAGCTCTGTGGATATCTCAGTACTTTGCTCCATTCAGCTTTCCCTCAACCCTGACCAATTCAATTCAATTCAATTCAATTCAATTCAGTTCAATTTATATAGCGCCAATTCACAACAATAGTCACCTCAAGGCGACCAGTCTCCCAGTCCCTGTTGCTGAGTC
The DNA here is from genome assembly GCA_015106735.1 of Paratilapia polleni. NCBI lineage: Eukaryota > Metazoa > Chordata > Actinopteri > Cichliformes > Cichlidae > Paratilapia > Paratilapia polleni. Next base: position 8,505 of record VUQI01011659.1, read on the forward strand.
TCCCAGCCCCTGCTTCTGGAGCTCAGTCGGAGTGACCATCGGGTTCTTGTTCACCTCTCTCACTAAGGCCTTCTCCTTTCCTTCCCCAGTTTGGCCGGGCGACCAGCTCTTGGAAGAGTCCTGGTTGTGCCAAACTTCTTCCGTGCAGCAGAATTTTTTTTGTAGCCTTCTCCAGATCTGTGCATTGCAGCAACCCTGTCTCTGAACTCTGTAGGCAGTTCCTTTGATCTCGTGGCTTGGTTTTTGCTCTGATATGCATTGTCAGCTGTGAGACCTTCTATAGAGAGGTGTGTGTTTTTCCAAATCATGTCCAATCAATTCAGTTTACAACGGTGGACTCCAATCAAGGTGTAGAAATATCTCAGCAAGTGTTTTTTCAAAGGGTCTGAATACTTATGTAAATATGATATTTCAGTTTTTTCTTTTTAAGAAATTTACAACAAAATCCTAAAATTCCGTTTTCAATTTGTCATTATGGGGTACTGAGTGTAGATTAATGAGGGAAAAAAATTATTTAAACGATTGTAGCATCAGGCTGAAACATAACAAAACTGAAAAAAGTGACGGGTCTGAACACTTTCTGAACCCACTGTATTTTGCCTAGGGTTATAGTTAGGGTTAGGGTTGGGGTCATCACTGATGTCAACTTAGACCTTAGAGGGTTAAAAAAGCTAGTTAAAGTTAGTCTAACAATAGACTTTACAACCACTCCTTATAGCTTGATTCCAAGCCTTTTAGCCATAGCTTGATGGGGGCTTTCACACCAAATGCAGCACATGCTACCCTCTGAAACCCATTATTGGGTTGGAACTCTGGTCTGATGATTCCCCAAACCAAGTGCAAGCAATGTGGAAACTCTTGCGTGCACCACACTGAGAGATATGACATATACCTGCACAGCCAGGGATATGCCAGCATGGCAGCCATCTTCACTTTATTATTATTATAAGAGGCATATATTGTTCTGATTAGTCCACTTTTCCCATTAGCCTTAGATACTTGGTACTTTTAACAATTTTTCAGAGCAAAGCATAAGAATGATGCATATCTGTAGATTAAACAACCAAACACTATAGGAGGTAGTTTAAAATGAGCTCAAACATACACATCTACATGAGTAAAATTGAAACATACACAGTAATGCGGCACTCATATGAATCCATATAGTTAAACACTGATAGGGAATATTTTTCTGAACAAGTACTTTAAGAACATTTAGCTGATGATATACTGATGATGATTTACTTGTAGAGTGTTTTTCAAAGATGTCTTGTAGTAGTTTTACTGGTTCAGGAACAGAACAGAAGATGCCTCCAAAATACTTCTACGTAAATCATGAACTTACTTGAGCATCATGCCAGAGAAAGATCCTCTTTCTCTATGTCCCTGTCTGTAGAAGTGGGACCCCCATGTCCCCTGGTTTTGACAGGTACCCTGGCTGCTAATTCATTATCACCTGATGCTCTTTTTCATACTAGCTAGCAGGGCTAGTGCTAAAGGTTGCTTGTTCACATGCAACCAATACATCCAGCACTAACTGGGAGCTTGCCAAGTAGGAAAATTTTAGATGAGATGATGTATTTCCGCTGGAAGTTTCAAAAAGTCAGCCTATTTTGTTCTGTACTCTGGGGCTCCCTCAAACAATGCACGCTCCCTGTGAAAGCCCCATTTGCTTAGCCTTCAACTCTATGCCACTGTAACAGAGTGCCTTATTCTGGCATTTTAGTGCAACTGGGAAACTATGCATGCTTGTCACAAATGGAATAGAACACAGTTGTGGCCCTGCAAATTCAGCAGAGAGGATTGCGATGTTTATTGCAACTTGAGCAATATCTGTTGCCTTATTGGACGATCCCTAATAGTGAACATCAGTAATATGTTCACGGTATGGGGTGAATGGTACAATAGATTTGTGGTTAGGCTTGTACTTTTTGTCATTTCTTTTTTTTTTAAATTAAAATAAAGGGTGTAATTGGCCATAATTCTGTAACAGTAACTGCTGTAATAATAATAATAATAATCAAACTATATGTACAACAGTATGAGGGATATTTTTTCTGCACTTTTACTTTTAAAAAAATACTTTAGGCATTAGGGTAATTTTTCCTGCAACTCACTTTTACTTTTTCATTTTGAATGCATAAAACTTTTAATTGGAATGGATTTTTTTTTTTTTTTACATTGTGTAAAAGATTCTCCACAACACAGACCATATCATAATATCAGACCTTCCTTTGATGTAGAAGCTCCCAGGAAGTTGTTGGAAAATTGTCCTCCTGCCCAGTGGCTCTTTTTTCCTTTGTACACTGGTGCCTGTGATGTACATTTTCTATATACAGAACATGTACCTGTCCATCATTTTCTCTTTTGACTTGTTTTCAAGGAGAAGTAGACATCTTTAAACACTGCAGCTGTCTAAAGTGGTGTGCCTTTCACTGTCTTGACCAAATATATGGACGAAAATACAAAAGCCTGCATCAGCATTCTTGTGTTCCAAGTAACATTAGTTCACGTGTGAGCAGACATTATAAAATGCTTGCACAAGGGTGTATAGATTTTATTAGTTTCTTATAGAGACTTAAAAGTATCTGACAGTAAAGGTAGAAGTTAGTGGACCTGAAAACTGGTGATGCTGAGTGTAGACTTTTCTTTTATCCTGTTCAGCAGCATCATTTTGGGCATTTTGAAGACAAGAGGGGATAATTTTTTTCTTTCTTGAGAAGAGACAATATATATGAGGTCAGCCTCATCGAATACATGGCCTGATTATCTCTTCAAATTAGCTACATTAATTACTGTCATCTCAGTGCTATCAGCACAGCTGGTCTAAGTCACAGTCTCCTGGGAATAAGGAGGGGAAGGGTTTGCTGTGTACTTTGATAAAATCGGACACAGGAGTACTTGGAATAGAACCATATACAGTTAGGCTCATAAGTTTTTGGACAATGACAAATTTCTTTGTAATTTTGCTTCTGTACATCCAACATAATGGATTTTAAATCACATAATGAAGTTGTGATTGAAGTGCAGAGTTTCTGGTTTAATTTACGGGGTTTAACAAAAGTATGGGATTACCTGTGTAGAAATTACAGCCATTTGTATACATACAAGGCCATACCATAATATGCCTTCATCATGTTTGACAGGTGATGGGTATACTTCAGATCATGAGCTACTCCTTTCCTTCTCTATACCTTTCTCTCATTTATTCTTGGTTTCATCTGTCCAGAGAATTTTTCTGCAGGCTGTTTTAAATGTTTTCAGGCAAAGTCTAATCCTGCCTTCCTGTGATTAAGTGTAGCCAGTGTTTTAGACCTTACTGTAAATTCTCTGTATTTACATTCGTGAAGGCCTCTCTTGATTGCAGACTTTGATTTTGATCAGCTGCCCTCCTTGAGTGTTCTTGACGTTGCTAGATATTGTGAAATTGGTTTTCTTAACCAAGAAAAAAAAATCCAGTTTAGTTGCCTTCTGTGGTTTTCCAGGCCTTTTGGTTTTGCTGAGCTGCCAGTGTTTCCTTCTTTTTAATAATGCACCAGAGTGTAGATTTTGCCAATGCTAAAGTTTTTTGCTGTCTTTCTGATAAGTTTATTTTGGATTTTCAGCCTAATAATGGCCCACTTCACTTGCATTGGACCTAATATTAAGAGTTCCAGTAAAAAACTATGAAATGCAAGTTCAACACTTGGAATCAACTCCAGTTATTTTATCTGCTTAGTTTGTCACGGAATAATGAGAGAACAGACCTCACCTGGCCATGAAACTGCTTTTCAGTCAATTGTCCAATTACTTTTGAACCTTGAAAGTGAGGGACTGTGTATAAAAATGGCTGTAATTGCTAAACAGTTCATGCAATACTTTTTTCAGCTCCTTGAATTCAAGCTGAAAGTCTGCACTTCAATCACGGCTTGATTGCTTGATTTTAAATCTACTGTGGTGGTGTACAGAGGCATAAAATGACAGAAGAAATGTGACATTGTTCAAAAACTTATGGAAATAACTTTAGTAGACTTTTAATGCTAATCATCTAATTTGATGCAATTTCTGTATCCCACATTACACATGAAGTAATATTACTTTAATATCAACAACCTACAGGCATGGTAACATTAACATCAAGCCTATAGAAGTAAATAGATATCACTGATGTGAAGACACAAAAACACCTCACATTGCATGGAGGATGCCACCGAAGTCCAGCAGCCTGAGGCTCTGTGAGCAACAAAAAGATGCAGAGTGAAGATTAGTAAGTTTCAAATCCACAATCCAGTATGAAACAATGAGCATCCATGAATATGCCCGAATACACCTGAGATTGCCTCAGGAAGAAGAGGAAATATTTTGAACCAAGCACCCTCCATGGGATGTGCTATCGGCAGACAGAGGAAGTGGTTCACATCAAGAATTCCAACCAGTGGCTAGAAAAGTCTGGCCTGAAGGACAAGGATGTATGGGCTGGATCAGTTTCTAATAAAGACTTTGAAGTATCTGGCTCTGACACTGAGACACAATCAAGTGGCTGCGTATGTACCATTTATGAATTAGAAGTCCCAACGTCCCGATGGGTCACATCATCGAATGGTCGAGAACAATCCTGTGGGACTTCAAGTTCCAGACAGACAAGCAGCTGGTGTTAACCAACCAGAAAATAGTGATGGATGAAAAGGAGCAGAAGGGAACAGTATGATACATGTGGCAATCCCATCTGACAGTAACATTAGAAAGAAGGTACATGAGAAAGTTGAGACGTAATGGAGGCTGAAGAAACACCTTGAGCAGATGTGGAAGCTGGAGTCCAAAGTGGTCCCACTGGTAATTGGAGGATTAGGAGCTGTAACACCCGAACTGAGAAAGGGACTTAAGCAGATTCCAGGCACAACAACAGGGGTCTCTGTCAAGAAGAGTGCAGTCCTAGGAACAGTTAAGATACTGCGAAGAACCCTCAAACTCCCAGGCCTGCTTTAGATGACCAGAGCTTGAGTAAACAGTGAATGACCTCATTAGCATGTATCTGAGGTTGCATCACAGAAGTTTCAGCTTCTCACACTTTGTCATCTTCAGGTTCAAGTGCTGGGTGAACTCATTAAGACCAATGTACAATACAATATGGACATTCCTCAGATATGCTATCATTGCAAATATGTAAGATTTGAACTGAAAGTACATGGATATTTCTACTGAAATATGACCATATTTTGTACATTACTTTTATGTTGCCAATTTGTATTTAGTCTAAGTACAATGTTGTTTCAAAGTTTTACAAAGGAATAAGAAAACAATTTGCATAATAAGAAATCAAAATTAAATTATGATCAAAACAAATCAGGCACAACATATTATATGACCATATACATATTTACAAAGTAAAGCAAGACCAAATTAACTTATCGAGTGAAAAACAAATTGACAAAATCAAATAGAATTAAATGAGTAGCTGTGTGTCTTCAGAATTTGAGAATTTAATGTAACTAAAAATTCTAAATTACAATTCCGAGATTATTTTTGAGAACAGTTATGGCGTGGAAATTTTTTTTAGTAATGCACAATTACTGACATTAACTTCTGCTACAATCTGAAGTACCAGAAGTTACGTTTTTTTTTTTGTACTGTAGAAGAAAATACAATGAGCTGTATACTTCTTTACACCATTTGTCCAGTCAGGAGCACAGTTACTACATTTAAGTTACACTGTAAAGTAAATACTTACACTATATGGACAACAGTACTGGGCCACCTACACATTACACCTACAGGAGAAGCTCCTGTAGGTGTAATGTGTAGGAAACCCATGGAAATCCATGCCATGAAGCTCCCGGTATACAGTTTTTGCCCTCATGTTAATGCCAGAGGAGGTTTGGAACTCTGCAGTTATTGAGTCAGCACTTGGCAACCCTGCTCTGTAACTTTTGCTCTGCAACTTCATGGCTGAGTTGCTGTGCTTCCTAAATGCTTTCACTTTGTAATAATACCACTTACAGGTGTGGAATGTGGAATATCCAGGAGGGGAGAAATTTCACAAAACTGACTTCACAAACTGACTTGATGCAATGGTGGCATCCTATTAGAGTACCACACTCAAATGAGCTCAGTTTAAACACTTTATATTCTGTTTCATCTCCAGTTTTGCATCATACTCTATGAAATGTTTGTAGTGTAGCTATCCTGTGAGGACCACATATCTCTAAAGAAACAGCTGTTAATGAGCTCAGAAAAACAGGCCTACACCTTGATTTTAAAAAGTATATTAAAATATATGAATAAAATAACAAAAGAACTACAGCTGAATTAAAATGTTGAGCACTGTGTGACATGGTTAACTGTCAATATCTACAGGAGGATTAAAAATATGAAAAATTAAGGTGGTGATTTATCAGAACAGCTGGTTAAATTTAGTATATTCTGTCAAGCAAGTATTTTGTCAGAGATGCCAATCTGAAAATGGTGCTGGAGCCTGCAGCTCTTCAGCTTGACTATTTTATTAAACTGGACATGGCAGAATTCGTTGTTCCCTCTCCATCATCCAGGCTTTCCTTGGTAAAGAGTTATTCTTCACACTACACTCTAACTCCTCTACATCATGTTTTGGCCAAGGTGGTTAGTAAGAGCAAACTTGTTAAGCTCGTTTACTTGAAGGTGAAAAATTAGCTGACAGAACTTAACCAACTCTGGGAACTGAGGTTGTTAGCTGTTATGTAGTCCCATTAGTGACCAGTTATTACATGTGGTACAATGCATATTACTTTGTAGCCTATGTTACGTGGTATGAGAGGCAGTTAGTTTGTCTGTTTGTTTGGGTGGCTGGTTTGTTTGTCTGTTTATTATCAGATGTGCTTAAAAAGGAATCAATCCAGGACCCGATCTGGATCCAGGAAAAGAAGGACTCTTTACCAGTGCATGGACATTTCACATCATAGTTTCATAAATATATATCAAAGTGAAAAAGAAAAAAAATGTTGGTGTGGAGGGAATTTTCAGACTGGTATTTGATTATACTCAGTACATTACTCCACATGTGACTCGACACTCTATACTACTCTGAACATTATCTGATATGTTATTCTGAATTATTTGATACATTAATATGGATGATATTTCTTGCAGAATTTGTACTTTGTGTTACCCCATGTGTTGCTTTATGTGTTACTGTGTATATTACTGTGTACATTTCTTGATGTATTACTTTGAATGGTGCATAACAGAATCCTGAAGTTACAGGACATATCTATGTTTTGTGGCTTGTAACAGTCTGATCTTTTGTATCACCGCTGGATCTTCAAGGAACATCTAATATTACTAAATAAACTCCCTCCTTTCTACAATGTAGGATAAACCAGTGAATGTACAGGGGTTTGATAAGATTGTATTAAAAAGTGTCTTAATATAGTTTAAATTTCATTACTCAGAAAGAAGTCTAACAAACAAAAAACAGTTTCATCAGATCCAATAACAACATAAACCTAAAGAGAGATATGACATATAGTACAATAAATCCATAGAATAAATGAGTAGGGCGAGACAAGTGTAAGGGGAGTATATGTACACTGACAAGCTGCTGTCCTCCTGTTACCTAACATTAAGGTGACATTGTCCCTGGCAGGGTGTCCCAGAGGACTGTACCCACCAACCCAACACACCCCAGCTGCTTTCGCCTTTAAAATCGCTGTCTGTGTCCTAGCATGGCTCTACTGTTTGGGTCTTTCTTTAGCCCTGGCCATTCACCAGCCTATATTGGCAGTCTGTCTTTAGCCATTGCTATTCAAGGATGCACTGGCAGGGAACTTTACTGTTCCAGCATGGTGAAGGCCCTGACAACAGCAGACTATGCCAGCTGTTGCCACCTTTATATACAGCAATATGTCATCTCTTTTCTCAGCTTGTCTCATCTGTCTCTCCTCTCTCTACCATCGCTCTTGTCCTCAGCTGCTCACTCTGTCTGTATCTTCTTTCTGTCTTTGTCATCTCTTGCTAAGTTCTGTCTTGTTAGGTTGTCTACATTAATCTTTCTGTTTATCCATCTGTCTTGTCTCTCCCATTCTTTGTTTACTTCTTTCCCCTCTAACATGCTTTCCTCTCCCTTCCTCTGTAATGCTCACTCTAACTCACTCTATCTTTGACCTGTGGTCCTTTCTTTCTCCCTCATTCTCCCATGCTCCCTCGCCTTCACTGATTATGGCCTCCCTATTGAGGCAGCACGGTGTGTGTCTGCATCCCGCCAGCCTGCACACGCCCTGAGTATTAAAAAGGAGCCAGGATCCAGGAGATGAATGTACATCACTCCAGATTAATGAAGTGATTTTCAGGACAGTCCGTATTACTGACAGAATCCTCAAATCACATGCGCGCAACGACACACACAAATGTAGAAGCACGTTCTTGCTTCGGACTAGTTTGAGCACACACACCCAGACACACATACGAGTGCACCGCCTGCTTGCTGATGAAGGATAGACCTCTGTGTTAGGACAGGGCTGGGGGTGGGAATAAAGCTACTGAGGAATATGAGTGATAAGACATCCACCATAATCATTCTCTGCTATTCATTCACCCTCCCTGCCACTCCCTCTCACCTCTGCATCTACCCATCTCCTGCGTTTTATTACAGGGGGGTTTCAAACTTTTTTTTCTCTCAGGGGGACTGTATTTTCTCTACAAGTTTCCCCTCCACTGCTTTTGCTGACTGCAGTGCACATTCTACATTATAAGCTAATGTTACAAAATATTACCCTGCTGGGTCTCTCTTTTTTTTTTTCTTTTCACCCAGAGAAGTGACCCACTGTGTCATAGTCTCTCTTTTTTTTAATCCTGTTATTTGTTGGAGAGCTTTTGAAAGGATCTGGCAGCACTACTCTGCTAATAGCTTTGGATACTAATTTTACAATAATTTGAAAATGGTTTTAAATCTTTTTGGTGACTCAGATCTGGACCCAAGCCCAGAGTCTGAAAAATGGCACTTTAATGTATGTCACTCAGATGTGTTTTAACAAAGCCGTGACGGCCTTTTCCGTACACTGCCTGTCTGCCGTGAGTCATACATCAATTCTAAGAGGATGTTTTTATTTTTAGACGTTGCAAGTGCCAAAAAGGACCACAAATCTGACATATGTGATGATTAAGGAGTTCCATAGTTGCTATTCAAATAATTTTGGTGGCTGCTTTTTTAGTCTTTGAAGAGTTATACCAGTGCAAGTGAATGTGTTAACCCCCAAGCCTCCCCATGTAAATCAGGGCCATTTTCAGATGCAAGCTTCACAGTTTTTTGTTTTTTTTCCTGCCAACAGAATTTGGCTTCTAATAATTTCTTTACATTATAAAAATCAATCTTTAACCTTTCCTGAGTTGTGCGTTCCATTACAGTGAACCTTTGCATAAATTTTCATCACTGCGGTACAATAATGTTACTTACCACAGCAGTGTAAGCACATATTTGAAAAGTGTTCTGTGTGTTACCTCATAACAATAACTCAAGTTCAGTGGTGTGCTAAGTACAAAAAAAAAAAAAAAAAAAAAAAAAAAATTAATTTTTTTTAA
>VUQI01011663.1:4053-19732 GCA_015106735.1 Paratilapia polleni
GAGGATACCATCAGTCCTTAAGATATAAAGAGCTTAATTTATGTCGCAAGTGTGGGTTCAAGAAGTCAGTCATACCTTTTTGCCCACCCTCATTTAATATAAACAAAACTCTTCTTCTTATTACTATTATTATTAAGGAATATCTCAAGACTTTGCTGATCTTCATTTGTTAAAATTTTTTCGTAATTATCTATTATCTACCTATTAAGAATTTATCTATAATAAATATCTGTAAAAAAAAAATTAATCTAAATGTGTTTTTTAGTTCTTTTCAAAATGTTGCAAAAATAACAAGAACAATAATTTTTCCAATAACTCATAAAAACTAAGATATCAGTTCAGTTCAATTTCAGGTTGCACACTCTAGAATCATGGCTTAGTTGGTGCCTTAAATTTGGTGATTGGTTAAAGTGAGCATGGGTTAAATTTCCAAAAAATTGGTAATTTCTGTCACAACTTCTGTTTTTTGAAATGTTTAATCAAAAAAAAATTTTGCACCTATATTTTGATTTTGTTTTAAGTTTAAATATACAAACATATAAGTTTGCACAGAAGATGTTATTGTCACATTGATATAAGGTTTATTTATATAGCACTTTTCAAGAACGAAAGTCACAAAGTGCTTTACAATACAGAATAATACAACAATTAAAAATGGTATAAATAGATAAAACTCAATGAAGCCAAGTCTGCACAAGTGGGTCTTAAGCTTCTTTTTAAAGATATCAACAGTGTCCATAGATCTTAGGTCCAGTGGAAGTGAGTTCCACAACTTGGGGGCCACAACCTCAAAAGCACAGTCTCCTTTTGTCTTTAGCCCATTGCAGGAAGCAGAAGGCAGAGGAGTCACCTTAAACACTTGAACCTCGAGTGGGGTCATTTTGATTCCTTGGCATTAAAAAATCATGTAACTCTGTTAAAATAAAACCCCATCATCTCATATTTCATGACTTTTCCAAAAATGGGGTTATTCATCATATGGTGAATTTTGGGGTGTGTGGGATACAAAGAAAAAGAAATTATGACCACTTGTACCTAAAACTGCCAACGGAGTCATTTTGACCCCCATTGTAATCAATGTAAAAATGTTGCACTTGACATTCCCAGCATGCCTGGTTGTCTAGCAACACGCATTATTTACACACATTTTGGCTATACTGGCTATAATATAAGGCTGCTATAATATGAGCAAAAGCTGACGGATGCATGGAGAACCGAACGGGTTGCTGACTGTGCAGAGCAGCGGGGGAACCGTAGCTGAACTGAGCAGCGAGTCCAGAGTGTGGAGTACTAATCCTAATCCGAAGAGTGATCAGATGGAGCAGATTAGCCTAATTGGACGGGTTTAAGGCCCAAGGAGCAGAGCTGAGGAGGCAAAGGGCTGCAGACTGAGGTGGAGCAGTGTGGACGGTGGATGAGAGAGAGGCTGCAGGTCCGGTGAGGAGGAGGCAGATGTGGACAAAATTATAAACTTTATTTGTTCTACTTTTACAATAATTCATTTATTAAATGTGTTTATTTATTTTATTTTTTTGTAGCCAACTGTCTGGTCCATTTTAAAATGTAGGGAAGTGAACGGTTCAATCTGGGTTTTTTTTATACCTTATTAATTTTAGCGTAACTCATACCACATGTTATCCAAAATTAATTTTTAGCTTTTCTATAGTGGTGGTGTTCTACAATAATTAATAATAATTAATAATTAAATTATTTAGATGTGTTAGGTATTGTGTTGTTTATTGTACCCTTTGTTTATTAGTAGGTTCTAAAATATATTTTACCTTTACAATCTGTAATGAAATAATCTAAATCATTTGTAAAACTAATAAATCCCTAAAACATAATCTTAAATACTTATTTTGTCAAATCATACTTATACTTTTAATAGCTGATCAGAAAACCAAAAACACAAAGCTAAAAAAAATAAATCACAAGGGGCTAAGAGAGCTGAAACACAAAAGGAACAAAACAGGAAATCCACAGACAACACAACAAAGAGGAGAAAAGGACTATTTATATACTGAGGACTAATTGGGGATTGGAAACAGGAGGGGAACCAGACACAGGTGAAAGTTAATCAAACAATCAGACAAACAGAAAGTAAAAAAACCCAGAAAAGTAAAACAGTAAACAACCAAAAAAAACGAATACTAAACACTGAGACAAGAAGACTCACACTAAACATGAAGGCAGAGACAAGGGAACACTGGAGGACAAAGGCAAAAATACAGAAAGACAAGGCAGAGGAAAAGAGGGAACTAAACCTATAACTAATAAAAATCAGGACTTGTACCAAAACAGGGGGTTGCAAAACTGAATGTCATTAGTACAATAAACAGAAATCAAAGACTAAATAATAATATATCCAGAAATAAAACTCACACTCTACTAAAAGATCAATTACAGTGAAATTTAAACAGAAACCCAAATTCCAATATAGTGACTAATGATTCAAAACCCCAAAGCAAAACAAAGCTCTACACCATGACAGTAATATTCAATTCAATTCAATTCAATTTTATTTATATAGCGCCAAATCACAACAACAGTCGCCTCAAGGTGCTTTATATTTTAGGGTAAAAACCCTACGATATTAGACAGAAAACCCCAACAGTCAATATGGAAAACACCAGTTATAAATCATTTTCTTTCTCAAATTTTAAAATTTCATGATTATTCTTAAATATTCTTATGAGTCCTCCTACTGTTTGTCCATCTGCCTCCCTGCTCTTTCCAGATCGGCATGACTGTTTGATTGATGTTGTGCGTGTTTTGTGTGTGTGTGTGTGTGTGTGTGTGTATATGCTTGTGGCGTGTGTGGATTTGAGTCCAAACACAGTTGGATGTATGTGAATGGCCTTTAATGGTGATGGACAGAAAAAAAGAAACTCCAGGGAGAAAAGAAGGAAAGAAGATTAAAGCAGAGGAGGATCAAGACAGACGTGAACACAGGGACACTGATACTCTCAGATGGGTTTAAGTGTGTGTGTCTGTAGGTGTCGGTGTGTGTTTGTGCACAAATACAAATGCACACATGCATGCAAGAAGTGTCAAAGCGTGGCCTTCAGAAGTGTCAAATGTCACATTCAGCTCAGCTGGAAACATGAACTGCTCCATGAAAGAGTATTTAGTGCTTTCTCCATTTAAAGTACTGCTAAAAATCCTTACAGCTCACTGTGCATTCGCTGGTATTTTCATGTTTTTATGATGTACAGTTGTTCCAACCAGATTGACACCTGTTAGAATTTTCAAAGTGGATCCTAAAGGTTTTTTAAGAGATTAATTGAGTGTTTGTATGCCTTCAATTAGCCTTAAAACAACTCCTGTGTGTCTCTGAACTTCTTTAAATGCATTTCAGACCTATTTTTTAGAATAATCCCACACGTGTGTAGGAAATATGGCTTGTAGATGTATTTAAGGACTATAATTTACACAATGTCTAGGAAATTCTGAGTGTTGAATCTCAGAGGAATGGAAGTGCAGTCAGATTGTTATTGCAGTGTTTTCTCACCGTAAACGGCCATATGTACAATTGTTAGCTGCTGTAAGCCTGCTAACATTGTACACACTGTTACTACTGTACATGGAAATCATCAGTCTGACGTTTATTTGTCTCTAGATGACTGTAGTTCTCTTTTCACATGTGGCTATATTTACCTATGAGGGACAAATTTTGAAAATAAAAATAGTAGTTTCTTCTAAAGTACCCATCTCAAGATCCTGGTCCTGGCTGATCTGTTGACTCCCATAGTTACTGTGGTAACAGTACATGTGGTTTAATAATAGAGGTCACCAACTTCTTTGGGCAGTGAAACAAGCTATTGTTGTTTTTTATAAAGAAGTCATGCAATAATTGGCCCTTTTCCATCACTCTGTGCAACTGTGATCTTTTCATGCTGCACACGGCAAGAGTCCACAAACAGCAGGGCACGGTGAAAGCAGTTGGTCACCTCCCTGAGAAGCTGGAGGTGTGTAGCCTGTCGCCTGCAGCTCTTCATCTAACAGCTCACTGTGGCTGCTCCTTCTTCTTCCATTTCTCCCTGCGTTATTTCAAATGAAATAATAGATGCAGCTTTGATTAACAATAGCAGGGAATGCTCAGCTCACTGACAAACACATTGCATTTCATGTCATTAGTTTATAATCAAAGTCATCTCTTCTTTCACCAGTTAAATGCTTTTAATTTGAAACTACAGCACAAGAAAATGTTCAGTTTCCTGACGATAGATTTTATAAGATCATTCACTGATTGGGATGTCTCCCACTAAAGCTGTCTGGTAATGTTGAGAGGAAACTTTAAAAGATACATAACTAAAAATGAAAATAAATAAACTCATTTTCTGTATCTTTTAACATCAGCTAACCTCTTGAATTAGGTCAAGAAACAGCCATTTGCACCAGTCTAGATTAGACTGAGAGGGCTATAAAAAGCAATGGCATGACACAATTGATTGGATCTTGTATTTTTGAAATACAAGAATAGGTATTTAACATTTGAAACTATATTTATGAATACCTTATGTAGCCTAAATTGATGGTAGGTTCTAGGCTACTACATTTTCAAGGTCAGCCAAGGACAAACATTTTATATTAGCAAAACGGCCTTCCAGCACATCACAATATGATTTGCCTAAACTGTTACAATTCTCAACACTAACAAGCCCTCACATTTTAAAGTCAAACAGCTGCAATGAAGGACCAACAATTTGTATGAATAAAATGGCCTCACTGTCAAGGAGGACTGCTTACAAGGAGTCGTTGTTACTCCTGCCTGCAGTATAATGGATTAATGGATATTTTTCACTGTCTGATAAAAGAGATAATTTAGTGTGAGAGCACATGAAAAGTCTCAATGCGGGACTTTTTGCAGCCTTGGAAAGTAAAGAAACTCTGGTCTTTCTTATTTTAAAAAATTATTTTTTTTGGCTTAAAATTTGCAGGACAATGTAGCTCATAGTAACATCATCTATTTAACTTTGGCAAGGATTAGTGATAAAATAAAATAAGTTCTTGAGTGAGCAGATCAGGATGCTACAGAGGTCCTGCACCTTTTAAACTTTTAGACTCAGTGTTGTGTTTAAGTAAAATTATTGTAGTGGTTAACACATCTGCTTAACACATGAACGATCCCTGGTTCATGACCAGGAGAAGACAGAAATCCCTGAGAGGGTTGCGTCAGGAAGGGCATCTGGCATGAAAATCAGATAAATGAAACATGTGGATCCATCCATTAAACCCTTGTGAATAAGGGAGCAGCTGGAAGAAGCTTACATACAAAGGTATGGATGCTGTATGTTTTCCTTGAGTCTTTTATAAAGGCCTTGAAATGTCCTAAATTTCCCATAATTAAACGTGCAGATACTCTGTATTTTCTACAGGGTATTTTGTCATAATAAACAAAAAAACGAAAGTGATGGTTGATGTTTGATGTGATCCTAATGTTTTCAAAAAAATAAAGTTGGTTTAAGCTGCTACACTTTATTTTACACCTCAGCTCTGACCTGTGATGAATATATTTTGCCGTGTTATTCCTGGATGATGTGTCCTGGCATCAGGAACAGTTGTGTCTGCATTGTAATTCTCTGGCAGCCTGAGCCGAGCTCCCTGCACCATTTCATGTTTGTCCCACCAACCACTCCAAACACAGCGCTCTCTGACAGCATCGTGGCCTTGAAGTCATCATGACTTTGGCTATGGTTGTTTCAGGGTACTCATTCTTGTTTGTAATATGTGTGTGTGTGTG
The DNA here is from genome assembly GCA_015106735.1 of Paratilapia polleni. NCBI lineage: Eukaryota > Metazoa > Chordata > Actinopteri > Cichliformes > Cichlidae > Paratilapia > Paratilapia polleni. Next base: position 9,797 of record VUQI01011663.1, read on the forward strand.
GCTCTGTGTTAGCATATGTGCCAACTAGCACATCAGTGTGCCAGCTGGACAGTGGCAGTGAGACCTGTAGTTGTACTGCCAAAAACACACACATATGCTTATACAAGAGACACATGCTGGTATGCTACTCTTAATTCATCTGCCAGTCATGCAGATTTGATATGGAGCAATAGGGAGAACAATCCAAATTATGCCAGAAACAGCATTTAGGGAAAAGAACTTGCAGGTTTGTGTGGTTGGTAGTGAACATCCTCACTGTGCCTGCTTTCCCTCCATTACTTGGAATAGGTTAATTCCAGATTAATACTATAATGATAATCAAGTATTACATTTGCATAATAGTCTGTTTTTAAAAAGGCAACTGAACAAGAGTCCAATGATTAAAAACAACACAGTATTATTTTTCTGTCTTTGTCTTTTCTTCTGATAGAGGAAGACTCTTGCATAGTTTTTAAGAGTTACAGGAAAGCCTAGAGGGTTATACTACAGAGCAAGTTCAACATAGTCAGGCTTTCTTTGCGTTAGCTTGCGTGACAAAACCTAAAACCCCAGTCAGAGATAACAGGCATCATAACAGTGGTTATCAACTTTCTCTGTGAGCTCAGGCTTTCTGCTTCAGGCTCTGTGCGCGCTCACATAAAAGGGGGCGTTTCACGTGTCATTTCATTATTCTTCCTTGTAAAATGGATCAGTTGAGCTCCAGTCAGAGCCATTATCAGAGAAAGAGGTGATAGAGATCTCCAAAGATTATAAAAATATAACAGTAAAATGCAACACTGGTGCTGTAAATAAGACACAAGAGTAATGCTGCAGAAAAACATTAATCTTGCGAATTCATGATCATTACAAGTGCACAGAACAGTAAAAAAAAAAAAAAAAATTTCAGATTAATGTATTTATTTTACCGCTCAGGGCACGCTCTGTGCTGCTGTTTTATGTTGACAGCGGCTCCGAAACTTGGAGTCGGCATACACTCAGCTTTAACATGAGTCTGGGTTCTTCTCTAGCTTTGTGTTGGCACGCTGTCTGCGCAGATGCTTGCAAAGAGCCGAAGTTGTGTTAGCAGTATAATGTTTTTTTTTCTTTCTATCTGCCATTCATGCAGATAACTGAAGAACACAAGTAACGACATAACTGTAACTGTAATGTGATTGTACTGAATTTAGTACAGTAATGCATTACATTACCGCGCTACTGAAACATGTAATCTGATTACAGTAACGTGTTATACTGAATGCACACAGTTGGCACTGCTGGGCTTCATTCAGTGGTGTTAGTAAGGTTATATTCCCTCAGCAGAGAATCTGTATCACACTTAAAGCAGATTGGAATCAGTGAAATCAGCCGGCGCTCCCAGCTGATTTTAAACAAAAACTCTGAACATAACCTGCTGCGGACCAGGTGATGTGTTCAGCAAAAGTTACCATGTTGGTTTAGGTAAACAGACCCCTTAATCTCACTTCATAGTACACCCCTCTGGTATGTGTATCGCCGTTGCTGTTATTCTTGGAAGTCTTCTTATCTTTATTTAACAAATTAAGTTCTTTCTGATATACCCAGTATTAAATGGCATTATTAAAATTGTTCCTCCTGCTAAAACAAAGGGTATGTATAATTTATGTATCATGATATTATTTTAAATGAACTGTTTTTACAAGGATTCTTTCTCTTTTATGATTCTGTGCTAACGAGATTTGATACAATACAGAAGCAGAAAGATATTAGTTACCACTAATTAAAGGATCATTCTGTTAGCAAGAGCAGTCCAAGACTATATCCCTCCGCCAAGGCTAAAAATTCCCTCCACACCAAGCACGAATTGAGTTTCTGGATCCAAAAGATTTCTGGATATGAATTACTTTGTGATATTTTTGTAAGAACATCGGGTCTCACAGTTTTTGTTATTTCTATTTAATATGAATTTAATATATTTAGTAGGTATTAGTGAAGATATGGCACATAATGTCTCGCAAAGGTAAAGAACCCTTGACTCCATCTTGAAAGGTTAAGCACTTCTAATTTGCATCAATTCCCACCTCTGGTCACATTTTCATGCTAATCCATCCGCAACTTTTTGATTAATCCTGCTAACAAACAAACAAACAAACAGACAAATGAAACCAATCACATGACCTACTTGTTAATTAAAGGCTGTTTTGATGAAACAAAGGGGCAACAGTAGAGTCTCTGTATCATTTGTGCTGCACTAGTCTCTGTGTTATAATGTAAATTGCTCTTGATATTTGATGTATGACAGCCTGTGACACAGAGGAAATTAAAAAAAAAAAAAAACAACTACAGTAGCAGGACTGCAGTGCAGTCTGTGGAGAGGTGTTGCTTAGCATCTGGCTCACAGGCTTACACGATTTGTCACTCCCCATCACTTTGTGTTTCCTGTGTTATAACTGTTTTCTTCCTCTCTTTCTTTTTTGTGTGTATTAGTTCGGCAACTGCCTTCCTTCTGAAACTGTATAACTCATCTTTTTGTGCTGTTTCTTACCTTCATTCTTTCTTATGTTTTTTTGTTTTTTTTGTTCCTCTCTGTCTCTCTTCCCCCCCTGCCAGGATACATTGTTGTGTTACATGCATCCTCCATCTGTTTCATGCACCCTACTTCAAGCTACATACTGTGCACATGGATTTGAGCCATTAAGTGTTTTTTGCTTTGCTTGTTTCGGTAATGATCTGCAGCTCCGGTGCTGATAATTAGGACTTTAATAAACACTGATAAAAGTATTGTTACTTGATGTAAGAAACAGCACTGCTAAAAAAAAAAAAAAAAACTTTCTACAATCAGTACTTGTATCTGGAGCTTTTCACACTGTAATTACTTTCATCAGCCTGCTTAAAATTCACACTCATTAATGAAATCTCTGGTTAAGGCTTGTTTGCTTACACACATTGTTGTTTTTACATCACATCAGACAATAAATAAAGAAAACATTTCCCTATGATTAAAAATCTTCCAGTTAAGGGCTGCTAGCATGTCTGAACATGGGAACAAAACAAATTCAAAGGAAAATGCTTGTGGCAGAGCTTTGGTCTTTGATTCTGCTTTATTCTTATTTTATTTATTATTTATTCTTATTTTATTTTATTCTTCTTTTTATACGTTTTACTGGAATTGCGATAAAAGACAAAACAAAGGATGCATGTAAAATAATTTTATATATGCATACATTTACACATGCACTGAAGTTAACAGACCTGAACTTCTTAAGCAGTCACATTCAGTTATGCTTATTATTCAACAAGCGCTCCCTTTTTATCATGATACTGCTGAAGGTTATTTGGGGTCCTAACTGGTTTATTAATAATGTTCTCAGTGTTTCTAAATAGAAACTATCTCATGTCTTCTGTATAATACAGCATTTCTCAAACTGTGAGCGGGCCCCTGTGGCGGGGTGTCAAACCACTGGGGCTTGGAACAACCGGGGAACAATGTGGAGTAAAAGTAAGCTGAATAAATATGATTTATGTCGAGAAAATCAACAAAAGTTTATTTTGGCTCTCATGGTGGTCTTCATTTTACCAAATTTCAACTTGGATACCTTTTTAACTTATGATTGCTAAAAAATTGTGGTGTGGAGAGCTTAAACCTTTCTTTTTGGTTTCTGAATGTGGACATCCCAGAACTGCTATACTGCTATAATGTTACATCAGTAGAGACCGGTCAGTGAGCCCCTGGCAGCTACTGGAAAAATGTGCATTCCCCGGCTGGTTGGCGAGTGGTTGCTGGCAGATTGACCATGAGCCTCAATCACCTTCACTGCAAAGAAAAAGGGAAAACCAGAGATTTACCAAATTCAAAATCCACAACTGAATTAACTTAAACTGCTGAATGAATAATCATGTTTCTACAAAGTTTAAGACCTTGTTTATACTCTGCTGTAGACACAGACAGCTGGAGACACCGAGGCTGAGTAGTCATTCCTGTTGTATTTCTTGGAAATCCACCACTCGGGGTACATGTGTAGTTGGTGCATTATAATGTAAAGTCTCTGCTGATGAGTTGCAAAAACTTGGCAGGCACACAGTGGTCCACATGGACCCTTGCGCTCACAGTCTGATGATGAAATTTACATCATGCAGACCCTAGCGGACTTGTGGTTGTAGAAACTATAACACTTGTTCAATTAGTAGGCTTCTGCTGGCTCTATGATTCTACATTAAATCTGTGCCATAGGTATGCCGTAACAGCAAATCCTTCCAAAACCCATGCCATAACCTGACATGCACCTCCCTAAAAATGTAATTGCATGCCATGTCGATGCAGCCCTCACAGGTATAAATCCTAGCAACCGCATTGGCCACTTGCATGGGCTGAGTCATAGGCTCTGCATAAATTCAACACCAAAGTATAAGCTTTAACTCCATGTTGGAAGCAGGGCTGTAACCAGGGTTTAGAAATTAGTGAGGTCCCAATGAGAGGGACTGTAAGACTGTAACTATGTAGAATTTCCCTACAGTCTTTTCAAAATAAAACCCATCTAGAGCATCACATATTGATTCATGCCACATTTTACTGTCTTGTTTAAAAAAAATTGCCAAGGTCCAGACCTTGGTAACCTGATAGCTGGTTACGGCCATGGTTGGAAGTTGTGGCTGACTTCTTCTGTTTGCTTTTTTTTTATGTGCACAGGTTTGAAACTTTGAAATACTCAGCAACCATTTCAGCACCTGTTTCTGAAACACTATACAGCCATTTTATTTATGTTCCATGAATGGCTACATTAGATTGTATGTTATCTAAAAATGTGTTAACAGTATTTCCTGCCATTTTTAAAGCACACCATATTTTTTAGGTTTCATTTCCCTACAAAAGATAAGCTTTCTTTCTTTTTTTTTGTCAAGGTCCCTTGAAAATTATTTTGCCCTGAAAATTCTGTCTCTTGTGATCTGGCACATTCTGTTAGAAAGGCAGCAGCAGAACACCAACCTTTTTAATCCAAAAACAGTCCGGTTTCACATTATCCTTTGGTTAAGATTCATGTTTTCCTTTTTGTCTTGTGGATTTCATTTTCCAGCAACATGACTTGTGACAACAAAGCTATCAGTTTGTGAATGTTGTAGCTTTCTCCTCATCCTTTTGTGCATGTTGTTGGTGAGGTGTGAATACACTGCAGTTAACCCTTTATCTCGTCTGTATGGGTGCACACTGGGTGTTATGCATAGATACACACCCACACAAACAGATAATGTTTTCGCATGTCGAGGAGATTCTGAGATACCTATCATCCTCTGATCCAATAAATTCACACAAACATGCAGACACAGAAACACAAGCAGGATTTCACAGCTTAACCATAGCCTCTGCCATTGATGATTTCCACAATCCACAATAATGAATCTCGGGAGGGGGTGAAAAATCGCAAACTTAAAAACAAAGGGTGTTGAAGATAATTGAAGATAAACAAAATGGAAGCTATTTTAGTCGAAGTAGGTGCCTGACTTGAAGACTTTTTATTTCTTTTCTTCCATTTTCCTTTTCTGTCCTCCCTCCTTCAATCACATCCCATTTCTCCTCCACACCGATTTCTACCTCGTGGTCTTTTTCTCTCTTTCGTCAAAATGGGAAGAATAGCAATTATGGCCTGCACTCGGTGGAGGCACTTGTAAATGATTGAAAGAAAAGAGACTATGAGAGTGGACAGGCTAATAAGATTCAAAGAGTTGAAAGTCTCTATTGTCACAGAGTCTGTCAGTGGGAAGCAGGAGGAGAGGAACAGCCTCTCCCTCCTTCTTTATCTCTCCTTTTCTCTCCTTTTTTCTTTTCATTTATTCACTTTCTCTAACTTTCATTTCCCTCCTCTTCCTGAGGCCAAAGAGCCAAACTCAATTATAAACTCAGAACTTCTCTCAGAAATCTGACCCTGGCGCTGCTTCAGTTGTCACTTAAGTAACACAAAGGCAGAAAAACTCTCAGAACAGGGCTGCTGATTAACAGGCAGCCTGTCGTGCAGTTTTGCATGGTCAGATGGCCTGACCAGTGACTCTGTAAGGACACGGCAAATCACGGTGTTATTTACATGAACTCATTCTTTAGAGGAAGACGAAGAAAGCTACTGAGTTATTCAAGGAGGATATAAAACTGTTTTTTTCAGTTTGATACTCTTTCGCATTCAGCTACAGCGCTTAACAGATTTATTAGACGACCTGTCATAAAAACAAGAAAGACTCTTTCCTTTTCAGTGAGTTCTCGACATTTTACCGTTTTGAACAGCAGTGAGGAATTTCAAACTGAATTCATGTTTTTATGCACAGATTTGAGCCGGCACACTGGATTTCTCTGAGAAGTCAGAAATTAATCAAGCATAACATTCAACCACTAAAACTAATTTTTCTGTTCAGGAATGCAAGTAAATAACTGTAATTTGGCATCTTAATCAAAAAATAATAATGTGCTTTGCTATTTTTTTCAGCTTTTTTTGTAAAACAGTCAATTTGAAACTTCGTGGATAACAACAGTAATTATATTTTAGCATTAAAAATATCATTTTGATTAAAGAACTTGCCCATGCTGGTGGATTAACCATTACAGAAACATAAAAAAATTATTTGGTAATTACCAAATCTGTTAATTTAGGGCAGCTGTGGCATAAACCTTACATTGGGTGGTGGTCTAATAAATTTGTTAAGCACTGTATATAACAGTAAACACAGGGTTTAACAAGATAATTTATTTTCATTGATCCCAAATTGTACTTGAAATCCAAAACAGAGCCATGAAAATCTGTTTTTTTGTTTTCTTAAGGCCCCAGTCACGCAGGCCTAGAGACCGGTCGGCAAACCTCTGGCAAGCTGGGAAAGATGTTTATTCCTTGACTAGTTGGCAAGTGGTTGCTAGAGGTTGCTGGCTGTTGCCAGATGAACTTGATTGCAAAGAGGATGCTGCAACAAAAGGCATAACTTTTATTTTGAGAGCGAACAGTCTTTGTTTCTGTTTCGCGTTGCACTTTTTACATTTTCACTACCGCTTGCAAGTGTTTGCAGATAAGTCGCCATCTTCCGTGCAAACTACTGGTGAATGTGGAAATCTGCTAGCAACCAAAGCAATTGCAAGGAGGTTTACAGTATACCTCTGTGCAACCAATTTCATGCTAGTGACTGCCAGCAGCAACCACTCGCCAGCCAGTTGCAAAATACATATTTTTGCGTCGCAACCAGTGGTTACCAAATGGTTGCCGACCAGTCTCTAGGCCTGTGTGACTGGGGCCTTAATGGAATCAGAAAAATCTGACTCAGTAAAAATGTGGTTGAACCAAATCCATAATTGCTCTGTTTGTATCTTTATATCTCTACACCCTGAAGAAGGTGCACAAGATGAATATTTTTAATGTCTTTAACCCTGTAAAATTAAAGCATTTTATTATTTTTTCAAACCTACCTTCAGTTCCTGGACTTGGGTTTTTTATGCCATTTTTTGGTCATAATTTTTCAATTTTTTTAGGCCCATTGACTGTATATAAAAGATGGATCTATCCACCACGACATACACCAGTGATTTCTGGGCTACTGTTTTGAAACCTCATCCTTTTTGGCAATTTGGCTGTGGCCGTCTTGGTGTTTTTGAAACCAGACATCATGAGCAAGGTTTGTATTTGACTGATTAACCAAGGACATGCTCACATGGTAGAAATTTGTCTGTCACAAGAAAGCACTGCCTGTTTTATCATCTGTTTTACTCTAAATGGAACCATTATTTACAAAATGAGCATGATGATGTATTCTATAAGACTTAAAACCAGCAATTGAGACCATAAACTAATCCTTAAAATGTTTGCCAAGGTCATAAATCAAGTGAGAAGTAGGGCAATTTTCTCAAAGACTTCTATACAATCAGACTTCTTTTTGTAACCAGAGTCACTGCCCCCTACTGGCTACTAGAAAGAAAGCAAGTTTAAGGTATTTCTGCATTGAGTTCACTTTTTTTTTTTGTTTTTATATACAGTCTAGAACAGACCAGATAATGATGGAACCCTGTTAGTATTCTATTATTCTTAGTATTATGGACACACAGCTTTTAGACAGTATGTAGCAAGAGACTGGGGCCTTACCTGAATCAGATTAAACTGATCTGTTTCGTCTTAGGACCCATGGATCCTAAGTTCAGTGGAGTGGAGTGAGAGCAACAGTGACCGAAAGGGTGGGAGAGGCAGGGAGTGTTGTGTGTATTTCATCGATCTATAAGCTTTGATATATGAGTTATGTGGCGAGAAGGGCAATCAACAACTTATGACAGAGAGGAGAGGAACAGAAGCAAAGAGCACCCACAATCTGTGAATGGATGCCACGTCACACAAAGCCCTCAGTACCAACAAAACACCTGAGTTCTCCCATTTTTACCCTGTTTCTGTTTCCTGCTTGTCAAGTCTGACCTAGGCTGTGTGTGTGTGTGTGTGTGTGTGTGTGTGTGTGTGTGTGTGTGTGTGCTTAGAGTGCGTCCAGCCTCAGGTGTGCTCCCAGTTTATTGTGTCGGTACATGTGCTGCTGATCTAATAGTACTGCAATTTGGTTCATTATTATTGTGAGGGGAAAATTTGGTTGTTATACTGTGTGTGTGTGTGTGTTTGTGTTTGTGTGTATATCTGCAGACAAAGCACGGATGTATCCCCCACAGTGTGGCGGGTGTCCCAGATAGAGTGATCAAGCAGTGCGATTATAATGTATTACTGTAATATCACCACATAGATAAGCATGAGATGCGTGTCTGTGTGCGTGCGTATGTGTGTGTTACATAATTACACTGCCATCAGTGACCAACACATCACAACTTAACTTTCTTTCAAAGTCCACATTCTGCCTTTGTTCTTATACTCACACAAACCTGCACGTTTCTGCATCACACACAGAAACACTCTTCGTACTATTCATGTCATCTCAGTATTTCTTTAAAAGTTTCTCCTGCCTATGCCACCAGGCTTTTTTAAGCTTACTAAACTGTACCTGTACATTGTCACTGTGTTTTAGTGACAGTGGCAATTTATTTTATTTTCTGATCATTTTTTATGTTCCTTTGATATAATGACACATATTCTGTAAATTTGTGGGACAGCTCAGCCCTCAGATATCAGTATCAGCCCATATTACCTAATGACTCAGCAGATACCATTTCTGTACATCCTTCTAGTAAATCTCAAACCTACTTAGGATGCTTTTGCCTTTCTGCAGTTGCTGTCTCCCCTGCAAGCCAGCACTACACTGACTTAATCGACTTAATCTTGGAGCCATACCAGCAACTTTAAATTGCTACAGGTGTGGTCTTTACAAACATTTTACCAAAAACTAATATACAGTATACACTCACTGCCCACTTTATTAGGTACACCTGTTCAACTGCTCGTTAACACAAATATCTAATCAGCCAATCACATGGCAGTAACTCAGTGCATTTACACATGTAGACATGGTCAAGATGACCTGCTGAAGTTCGAACCGTACATCAGAATGTGGAAGAAAGGTGATTTAAGTGATTTTGAATGTGGCATGGTTGTTGGTGCCAGACAGGCTGGTCTGAGTATTTCAGAAACTGCTGATCTGCTGGGATTTTCCCACACAACCATCTCTAGGGTTTACAGAGAATGGTCTGAAAAAGAGAAAATATCCAGTGAGTTGCCAAATGTTGCTTGGTCTGATGAGTCTCCATTTCTGCTGCAACATTTGGATGGTAGGATCAGAAGTTGGCGTAAACAACATGAAAGCATGGATCCATCCTGCCTTGTATCAATGGTTCAGGCTGGTCGTGGTGTAATGGTGTGGGGGATATTTTCTTGGCACACTTTGGGCCCCTTAGTATTGACTCATTTAAACTCCACAGCCTACCTCGGAGTATTGTTGCTGACCATGTCCATCCCTTTATGACCACAGTGTACCCATCTTCTGATGGCTGTTTCCAGCAGGATAATGCACCATGTCACAAAGCTCAAATCATCTCAA
>VUQI01011663.1:19752-37754 GCA_015106735.1 Paratilapia polleni
GTACTCAAATGGCCTCCACAGTCACCAGATCTCAATCCAGTAGAGCACTTTGGGGTGTAGTGGAACAGGAGATTCTCATCATGGATGTTCAGCTAACAAATCTGCAGCAACTGTGTGATGATATCATGTCAATATGGACCAAAATCTCTGAGGAATGATCCAGCACTTTGTTGAATATATGCCACTAAGAATTAAGTCAGTTCTGAAGGTAAAAGGGGGGTGTCCAACCAGCAAGGTGTAACTAACAAAGTGGCCGGTGAGTGTAATCAAATCAAAGTAATCAAAGTGTTTAAACAGTTAATATTTGAAAATGTAAAGAAGGTGAAGTTGAGATCATCGCATTGACATTAAAATGCTGGAAGTCTGAGTCAAACTTGGGCCATGTGTGTTGCAGGCATGTTAATGTATATTTATCGGGATAGCTTTGATCTCTCCAGTTTTTATTCTTGAGAGGAACAATTATAACTTTGACCAGTGTTTACTTTGTGCTTCTAGTAAACCTAACACAGGCGTATTATGTTATGTTACACCCAGCAAGCCTTGTCTCCTGCAGACACAGTGCAATAAAAACACACAATGCCCCAAATAAAACACAGTAGAGGTCTCTGAAGTGAGATATTTGTTCATATTTAAAAGAGATGGTGAGCAGAGTGTGATGGAAATTTGTATTTAAAAATCTTGCCTTGCAGAAGAAGTCATCACAGTCTTTACCTGGTGCTTAAATTTAACTTCCTGGTTGCATAATTTTAGTGTAAAGAAAAACAAAGCACAACTTAAGGATCTGCTTTTTGTATGTTTTCCATTTTGTATTGTTTTGTTTTGGCTGTGTGTGAGCTAAGTTTAAAAAAAACCACAGAGACAAGATGAAAACACCATGTTCCACTTTCTGTCTCATTAGTGTGAGAGAGGAGAGAGGAAAAAAGAGACATGAGTATGGAGAGGATGGAGGGTGATGGGCAGAAGTGGTCAGGGGAGAGGGCTGTTGGGACTGTTTGCATTCAGCTCTTGTGGTGTGATAAAGAGGTGTGTTATGAACACGTAACCTTGTTTCCATTGATCATACTCCTCACCTTCATGGCTCTGATTGGAGGAGACCTCTCAGCACGCTCATTCGTCAATGCTAAGTGCATTATTGTCTCATAGGCTTCTATGTGCCACATCTCTCTCTCCTGTGCTCTGTAGTGCTGTGAATACTGTCTATTCATACACACATAATGACACACAAGACACTCATTGGCGATCATAAGTATGTTAACAGCAGATTGAATGTTTACTGTACAGTTAAGATACTTTTGGAGGGAATCATACATTCTCTGTACATTGGAACGCAATCATTGCTGTAGCTGTAATTAGCTAAATGTCTCAAAAGTTAAAGTCTGGCAAAACTTTGTATTTTTCATATTGAACAAGTCAAAATGGGTTAGTCATTTTCTCATCACTTACCTGCTCTGCCTGAAGCGCTCGGTGCACCAATGCCCCCACTGAACACAGTTGAAACCCTCTCACACATACCTTTTTGATGAGTATAATTTGTATCCCACTTTTTGTAACTTTCTGAAACTGACAATCCAACAACGTTCACACTGATTGAGCAGGTGTGCAGGAGTGAAAGAGTAGGCCAGATGCTCCTAGTAAAACACCTTAAATGGTTTGTGGAGAGACTTTCTAAAGTGCGCACTCTTATTTCGCCTCACTCCTTTCTAACTCCTGCTGCCTTCAAGCGTAGCCACTTTTAAAATATGGGGTTCAAAGTGTGAATCTATTGCCACAAGATGCCAGCAGCAGCAGCATTATAGTGCAATAGCAATGACACATCACAAGTCAAATGTAAGCACAAAAGTAGGCTAGGCAGTGTTTTCACTGGAAATTTTAATTAACACTTTAGTTTAACAGTAATTAAAGTAACTTAACCTTGTCACTCTTCAGGAGCCTGCACAATATTGTCACAAAAATATTTTCTACCTGGGATGTTGTATCTTGGGTCGAGCTTTTTAACCAGCTGCTTAAAGTCCTGCTTTTGCACCATTTAACCACGTCACTAATTTCCATCCACCGTCCATCCTTTCCATCACCAACTGTTCTTACATACAAACATACCTGGTTGCACTCGTCAGTGTGTTTTTGCCTCAAGCGGTGAAACAACTTTGTTTTTTCCATCTTTAACGGGAATACTTTTTTTTTTCTTTTTTTCATATTTTTCGAAGTATTGTGCTTTGTTGAAGGTATTTGAAGTACGTCCCTTTTTAGGTACTAAATCATCATCGGAGGCTGACATGCTGCTCTCACTCTCAGACATGTCTGGGCTTGTCTCTTTGTTGTGCGCTGTAGCGACCATAAACACATGGCGTCGCTATATCATTAATATCACAATGTGACACTTTTTTATCATGTTGGTATTATTGCGAAGCCAGAAATATGTTTAGTTTATACCATAAAAAGATGTGATGTGATTTAAAAACAAAAACAAAAACTAAGTATCATTTCTTATCAGAGATTACTCAAACAGGAGTAAGTAGTGCATTTTGGAGGATTATTTTCATGTGCAGAGTGAAACACTTGATGTTGTTGAGAACATTCATGTACTCCATGTATTTAATTCATCTGAAGTGCAGTGTCAGTGTTCACTATAATGAAGAACGACTGCAATTATTTTTAAGTTGTTTATTTTTTGTTGTAAAGATTTCATGCAACAGTGGAGCTTCATGGCACAGATCAATAAACTGCATTAAGTTTAGGACACATAAGCAATGCTTGTTTTTGTAGCCTTGATTGATAAACATCGTGTAATATTTTATTTTTTGTAAATCAAACGATGCGTGATGAGCTAATGAGTTCCTGATCATTGAAGAAAAACATGCACTAATGAGTGACATTTTGCAGTTTGGAGAATGAGTGCTCAGAGTCTGCGTTGTTAAAATGAGGTCCGTCGTTACCGGGCTTTGGTTGGAGCCCAAACAGCGAAACTTGCTCGGGTGTTTTAATGATGCCGGTTCTCAGAACAAGGGGCTGTATTTATCATCTAGGCCAGAGATTTAAAGCGCACATATCTTTCTTTTAATTTAGTCTCATGCACATAAACGCACACACTGATAGTATTTGATTCATCATTACTCAAAGGATTGATTTGCAGAGATATAACATACTGTATGATGTGGGTTTATCACTAAGCAGCATAATTACTTTCCATGTGTTTACACATCTGACTTCAAAGTCTTTGTTTATTTTTTAGGAATATATATTTTCCAAAGCCTGTGCATCTTATTAAATGCTGCATTATGCACAGCATATCCCTTGAAATTATTATTTCTGCACACATTGCTTTGATACACGTACAGTATTGCTTTGATGCTTAAAGCTCTTACTCTGTGTCCCTCTCTCCCTACATCCCTCGTTCTCTCTCTTGCTTTCTTTTATCCCCATCATGTGTTTTTTTCCTTTCACTTTTTTCATCCTCTGTCTTCTCTGTTATCAGACTCATCTCGCTAACTCTTTCCTCTTTTCTTTTTTTTTTTTTTTCCCTCAGTGGGGCGTTTGTTGATCGAGTTCAGTTCCCAGATGACAATGGAACGAGTGCAGAAAGAAAACCCCAATGTGACTGAGGGAGGTCGATACACGCCTCCTGACTGTCGGCCTAGATGGAAGGTCTGTAAATGCATCTCTATTTGTATTTCATTACATTTGAATAAACTATATTTTGCATTGTAAACATTTTCTTGCAGAAGCCCATTTCTGCCAGTATACAAAAAAGATGAGATTTTATGTCAGATAAGATGCTTTTTCTTGAGTCAAAATGATGAGCTGAAAATGTCAAAATTATAAAAAAAAAAACTACACTATTATTTCATGACTTTGATAAGCGATGAATTTAGTATTGTAACAGTATTTAGTAACAGCCAGAAACCTAATTGGTATCTCGGGGGGAGAGCACAGCAGAGGGGTGTACTACGAAGCAAGTTTGACGTAGGCCTTAGTCACACAGGCGTAGAGACTGGTCGGTGACCCCTTGGCAACTACTGGTCACTAGGGAAAAATGTGTATTCCCTGACCGGTGGGTAAGTGCTGGCTGTCACTGGGTAAAACTTGTCGCAAAGAGGGTACTGCACCAAAAATCCTCCTTGTGATTGCTTTGGTTGCTTGCAGATTGCCGCGGTCACTCATAGTTTTCATCAAAGACGACGAATTGTCTGCAAACACTTGCTAACTGCTTTAAAAAGTGTGACACAAACCAGAAATGGAGAACATTCACCTTCAAAGCATAAGTTGTGCCTAATTGCTGTAACCAACATGTTTCAAAAGGCGCAACTTTTAATTTGAAGGAGAATGTTCTCCGTTTCTGGTTTGCATCGCACTTTTTCAAGTTTCACTACTGCTCAGTGAGCAGTTGTTGAGCGTTTGTATATGAGTCAGCATTTTCCATCCAAATTACAGGCAACCATGGCAATCTGCCACTGACCAAAGCCTTCCCAAGGAGGTTTTTTGGTACAGCACCCTCTTTGCGACCAATTTCACAACCAGCAACCTATGCAACCATGTGCCAACTGTCAGAGAATAAACATTTTTCCCAAGGGATCAATGGCTACCAGGGGGTCTCCAGACCTGTTTGACTGAGTCCTTAGCCAGGCTTTCTTTGCATTAGCTGGCTCGGCAAAATTTAAAACCACAGTCAGAGAGAATGGGTGGTTATCAGCTTTCTCTGTTAACTCTGGCTTTCTGCTTCAGGCTCTGTCTGTGCTCACATAAAAAGGGGCGTTTGGTGCTTCACTTGAGTCTTCTTCCACACAAAATTGACAGATACATTGTCAGAGAATATGTGATAGAAGAAAGACTAAAAAATATAACGGCCAAAGGCAACACTGGTGTTGTAAGTAAGTCAAGAGAGCAATGCTGCGGAAAATTGTTAATCTTTCATAAATTGATATATTTATTTACCACCCATTTGTTCCTAATATGATGGCTGTATATTAGAAGCTTTAAAGTTTATATTTAAACATTATAGGCTACACACTGCATTCAGATCTGACACTGTCCCCCTGACTTAAGGTTCAAAGTTTGCTAACCCATTAGTCTCGGTTCGTAGCGCACCCCTCAGCAACTGAGCTGCTTGTATAGGAGCACTGGCACACCATTTGAGAACTTTGCACTTCAAATACTAAAGTGTGCATCATATTTAGCAGCTTTTGAAGTGTTTGACTTTCTCCTCTACATGACACCTCTTTGAGTTCCTGAGCAATTTCATTGCTCAGCTATACAGAAACCAAGGTTAGGTTGCTGCCAATCTTCATCTGAAAGCAAAATTACCATGAACTCACAGAGGAGATTACAGTTCAACCTTGGACACCTGAAAATGACTCACTTCAAGTTCAGAGAGAGACACAGTCCCTTAATTTGTCTCAAATATGTGATGCTATTGAGCTCTGCTTACTTGACATGCTTCGTTGATTATGAGAACCAACTTCATGTACACTCTGACATTAACTGGGGGATTTTGTATGGAACCGACAGCTCACTCATGTAAACATATTTACTACAGCATCCACAGAAGAGTTTTAGCTGGTTGATGTTTCTGGTTATACATACAGTATATCTTGTTAGTTTACCGATTAAGTTTAGCAGTTCTCCAACTGATTAACAAGTATTAAAATCTGCAAATTCTGTCTATAATAAATCTACCTATTCAATAAAATCAGGTAACGATCTGAAACTGTCCCTGTTATTTAGGTGGCCATCATCATCCCGTTTCGTCACAGAGAAAATCACCTAAAGTACTGGCTCCACTACCTCCACCCCATTCTCAGACGGCAGAAGATTGACTACGGCATCTACATCATCAACCAGGTAGGCTGCCAGAGTGCCTGAAATGCAATAAGAGCTGCAAGTTTCTGGTTTGAGACTGGGAGGAAACCAGCCTAAACAACCCAGCCTAGTGTACTCCTAATGTTGGTCCCAAGCCTGGATAAATGGGAGGTTTGTGTCAGGAAGGGCAAATCTGTGCCAAATCAAACATGCAAATCCACTATAGCGACCCCTTGGGAAATAAGGGAGCAGCTGGAAGTACCTACCGTTTATTTTTAACTGACCAGCAACTGCAGTGTCTTGGCTTTGGTAATACCTTCATGTAAAGTTAGTGAGAAAAAAAGTGAGAACTGAAGGAAGAAAATAGAGGCTGATAATCTGAAATTGTTTTTCATTGTGATTAATTTATCAAGCAGAAGTTCTTTTTTGTACGTTTGATTTTACTTTTACTTTTACTTTTGCCTGAAGCAATACTTTTACTTCTTTGTGTGTTGCACTCTTTGTTTTCATGTTGGATTCATAAATGAGTAATGAAATGAAGCTTTTATTTTTTCGATTACACATTCCTAAATGTATTTTAAAGGAAGAATTATACATTAATAGTGGTGGGATGTCTATAAATGTTTAAAACCCAAACTATTCATTTTACAGTGAAATGAGTCAGAGGAAACCAAAACGTGAGCATATCTGCTCTTTTGCTTGGTAAATTATATTAATGCTTAATTAGTTACCTAAATTCTTGGCAGATTTTTGTTATTGATGAGTCAGTTAGTGAACTAATTATTCACAATATTGCACGTCCAGCAAAAACCAAATCTTGAAATTGTGATCATATTCCTACTTAAGTTCTGGCATAAGTGAATAACCGCTGTTTTTAAAGGTAAAATAAGAATCTAAAAGAAAGAGAGCCTTACCTGACTGGTAAAGCTCAAAATACACTATGACAAGAACACTGAAGTACATCTGTCAGCTCATATTAAGCTGTAAAAGAATAATTAGATCACTTCAGTCTTTGTCAGGCATTTTAATTTATTAATACAGTGACATTTATCACTGCATGCTAAAATTGAGAACAAGTCTTGCGGCCCCTAATGGCTTCCCTCCCCCCTCTCCCATCCCTAACTTCTTCACTGACTGTCTCTTTAACCCAAATAAAAACCCATCTCCAGAGTAAATCTGCAACTTATTTACTTTCACTTTCACTCAGTTCAGCAGATGGATTTTAAGTAATGTGTGAGTGTGTCTGAGTTTTACACTCTACAGTGGGCGAGAGTAACTCTTCTTCTACATTATGGGTAATGAGCTCTCCTTTCTAACCTTTTGCTCCCTGCGGGCCTTGTGCAACGCCTTAATCACTTCCCCTGTGGAACAGGCCTTTGGTTTCGCCTGCCCTGCTTCGCTCTGCTCTTGATGTGGCTATGCTCCAGTGTCTTACTCCTTCGCTCTCTCTCTTGCACAGACACACACACATGTAAACACACATATTCTATCAGAAAATCTCTTAATCTTCCTTATATCAAATGTAAAGCTGTTAGAGTGGGTGCAACATTTGAAGCATTTTTAACCTTTAACTTTTTTTTTTTCCTTCCAGCTCATCTCTCTGTCATGGTTAGGGGTTTACTGAGAAAGAGGACCCAAAATGCAGACCACACCCAAACAGGATAAATTAACTCAATTCTTTATTAAATAAGGTAAATAACACAAAAATGAACATAATAATAAGGCAGGCAGGCGACACAGAAAACTAACCATAAAACAACAAAGAAGACTGAGGGGGAAAACAAACTAACAGGAGTGACGGAAGAAACAAAACATTACTCAACCCAGGGCTAGGGGAACACAGAAAGCAGGGACTCAGGAGCTAACGGGGAGACAGAACACACTACATACAGGACTCCCGGGGACTCTACAGTACTATCCGAGAGAACAGGGAAACGGGAACTACGGGAAAACAGGCAGACTGGAATACAGAACTCGTGAACAAAGTAAAATACAGAAAACCCAAAACTCAACCATCAAAAACCCTAGGACCATGACACTCTCATTGACATTTCCATTACAAACCTCTAAATACTTTCACTTCATCTTCAGTTTTATCTTGAGGTAATGTTGCTGGCAAAGAGGTTTGATGTCATGTAGTTTCTATCTGACTTTTGACTTACGATGTTGCATTCTTCCACTTTTGTTATTTTCATGTTTGACTCTGAATATGTGGAAGTTTTTTGCAAAAGTGAAAATGCCGTGAATAATAATAATGGGTGACAGTAAAAAAAGCAAAATAGAACAAAAGTGGATGGAAATCAGGCAAATTCAAGTATAAGAGAAATTTGAATAAATTCCCAGAAAATAAACAAACAACCAGGAGTTTTATGGATCAAAAATAGAATCGGTTCTCTGCTCAACAATCGCTCTTCCTCACACTGTGTTGTAGCGCTCTCAGCAAAACCAATGTCGTGTCACATTACAAGTGACATAATATTTATATCAGTGGCACCTTCGACGCTTTCACCTCCACTTCAAGTAGAAACCGTATCGCTGCTGTGCTGCTATTAGCTGTAAAACTATCACCTTTTTCTCCTCTCGGTGAGCTTTGTTTGAAGTGGAAATTACTTTCATGTATTTTTTAAAATACTTTTGAACATGTGGTGTTCTGCACATACCTAAGTAAAACCTGGAGGTAGCAGGAGGTTAATTTCTGCCTCCTGTTTTTGAACTTTAAAGCCCTCCCAAAGACCACCAATGACCACACCACAGCTGTAGGTATGTACATATCCTCCACATGACAGAGGAGAGTTCATCTTCAAAACTCTTAGACTGTTTCCAAAATATCTGACTCATCAGGAATTTCTGCTTCAGAGTAAAAAACATTGGGTTTCTCATTCTAATTACTTACTAAATTACTAAAATAAATAATATATATAAGAATTAGTCCTGAAAGCCAACATGAGCATAGAGTTTTCATCCAACAAGTGATCATAAAATGCATTTTAATAGGATCATTTTGCTATTAAAGCTCCAAGTTTAAGAGTTGCTGGTGTATCTACATTCCCAGCTTTTGCCTGAAACATAAACTCTGTTCAAATTGCTTTTTTATTATCTAGAAACCTCAGTGTTGATGCTGCCCAAGCAGCATCCTATAAGGCTGAAAAATTAAGCCAGTGAAAAAAGGGCCAAAATCTACAATTAATCAGATGGCAAGTTAAGGCTGGCTCTAAACATCTGTCCTCGCAGACTCCTGTTTTTAAAACATCTGACTTTATAGCAAAAATAAACATGTTTACAGCGTAGTACATTGGTTTGGGTCTCTATAGATAATTTCCACCTTTGTAAGAGCTCTACTGATTTAAATGTAAACTCACAGGTTTAAAACTGTATAAAGGCTGCACATGTATGAGTTATCATTATGGCAGGTGCGTGCCTACAGTGATAGCTGGAGCCTCTAGCTGTCTGCTGGGCTTCACCTGGACTAATTCAAATCACTGAACCTGTAACATAATGTGGCTTACTTAGCACTAATTGGTAGGTAGAAGTCAAGGCTTCCAAAGGGAGTCCACAAACCAATGGGTGATGTCTACGTCCATCTTTTATATACAGTCTATGATGCTATCTGGTCTAATAGTGTGACTCACAGTTGATCAGCTGATTCATTTTTTTAGAAGCTTGACCTTTGAATAAAATAGGAGCTTCCAATTTTCACTTTGAGGCTTCCACAACTTTTGCCTGAAAAAAAATTTGTTTCCTCAAAGCTCTATGGATTTCCATTAAAGAAGTTAGTCAGAACGCACGAATACTCTGATTGCCTCAACAGAAGTCGCATGAACAGACGCTAAAGCAGGTAGATGCACAAAGATGAAGAACAAGCAGGCCGATTGAGTGGAAGCGAATCAAAGTGACAGAGGTGGGACTCTGATGACAAGAAGCCCTGATGTGTCTGACACGGTGGGCGATTAAACCTTTACACCCGGCATCACTTTCCAAAAGGACGGGGGAGAGCACTTTGCTCGCTCAAGTGTTGAAAGAGTGAAAGTCTGTAACCTTTTAACACAGAGTCATTGGAGAGGGGGGGTTGCACTGGTGTGTGTGGCAGGGATGGTGGTCACGCTGTGATAATTTCCACCCTCCAGTCTCATCGTGGCTAACAGAAAATGACTGTCATGTCCTTAGAGTCAAAACAGGCATTTGGTGGAAAGAAGGGCATCTTTGGTGATAAAAAGAATATGTCAGTCACACACATACAGTACTATGCAGAAGTCTTAAGCAAACTCTAATTACTTTATATTTTGCTTGAAATATGGGAAATAGGTGCAGAGATTTATTGAAACATGTGCAAACATACATGGAAAAACAGAGTTTGTACAATTCTAACAAGCCTGAAAGTCAGTATTTGGTATGACCACCTTTATTCTTCAACACAGCTTGAACTCTCTTAGGAAAGCTTTCTTGTAATTTCTTTAAATAGTCTTCAGGAATAGTTCTCCAGGCTTCTTGAAGGACATTCAAAGCTCTTCTTTGGATGTTGGCTGCCTTTTGTTTCATTCTCTGTCAAGATGATCCCACACTGCTTCAATAATGTTGAAGTCCGGGCTCTGGGGAGGCCAATCCATGACTGATAGTGTTCCATTGTGTGTTTTTTCTATCCAGGTTTGCTTTTACTGCATTGGCAGTGTGTTTGGAATCATTTTCATGCTGAAAAATAAAGCTGTCGCCAATCAATTTTCACAAGATCCCCAACACCACTGGCTGAAATGCAGCCTCAAACATGACACAGCCTCCACCCAAAAATTTCAAATTTGGATTCAGCACTCCATGAGACCTGTTGTCACTGATTTTCAGTCCAGTTCTTGTGTAATTTGACATACCTCAGCCTTTTCTCCCTGTTTCCCTTCCTTAAGAATGGCTTCTTGACAGCCACCCTTAGACTGAGACCATTTCTGACGAGGCTTCAGTGAACAGTAGATGGATCAACTGAAGGACTAGATGCATCTCTCTGGTCCTATGTCAGGTCTTTGCTGGATTTTTTTCCCCCCTATTTCTTAAAGATGTGACTTTCAGATACTGTTCATCTGCTGTAAATAGTTTTTTAGGCCTGCTACTTCTTCTTTTGTCCTCCACTTGTCCAGTTTAGTCTGATTTTTTTTATGGACACACTGCACACCATGCTGAAATATGCCAAGTTTTCAGCTAATAGCTCTTTGGGAAAAAATAAAATTATATGCCTGTCAAACTGTGTTATTTTTGGCATTTTTTGGTACATTAACTAAAGGCTGAACAAATTATGTTTTTCGTATGGAATGAATTTTGTCTCAAAAGAGTTACAAACTTGTTCACAGGACAAAATGTTCAGGATTAGTCACTAAACTAGCATTAATGTTAGCCTGCTGTTATCAGAGAATGGTAAGATGGTGTCAGATGTAGTTATCCCACATTACCTGGATTATATCTATATTGAAAACATACAAATGATTACTTAGCATATACTCACTTCAGAGGATGAGCCACAGGGATGTGCAGCCATGGTGTTCCCTCATCTGCAGCTGCCAGTGACTGACGGCAGAAGAACCTCCAACATGTAGCAGCTGCTCCTTCATAGGCTAATGTAGTGTCTGTAATTGGTAAATGTATGTTTTCTTTTCGAGGGGTGACGAGCTGCCCTGTTTATTTAGAAAACAAACAAACAAACAAACAAAAAAGTCAGTTTTATTTGAAAAAAAGAAAAGAAAAAAAAACTACAGGAATAAATAAGAATCTCAGATGTCCCAGTTTTCTACTAGCACTTGAACGCAACTTAGATTTGTGAATCTGCAGCTTAAAAAAAGAGTCTCAAAACCCCACGTGGGCGTGTGACGTGATTTGTGCTTATCAGGCGATTAGTACACATGCATTTAACCTTGTGTAAGTGAGCCAAAAGAATGTCACAAGTATTTTTAGACATTTGTATGCACAGGAAGCATACAAATGTCTGATCAGGAAAATGATCAGATTTCTGAAGCTTTGCTTAAAAATCTGTATGCAAATGATCAGTATTTATTCAGGTTTGGATGTGCGCATTTGTAAAATTGTTTCA
This sequence comes from Paratilapia polleni, assembly GCA_015106735.1. Lineage (NCBI taxonomy): Eukaryota > Metazoa > Chordata > Actinopteri > Cichliformes > Cichlidae > Paratilapia > Paratilapia polleni. The sequence goes on from VUQI01011663.1 coordinate 31,610, forward strand.
TCTGTGTTCAAATTGCTTTGTGTTTGTGTGTGGATTGGAGCATGCATTTGTGAGTACTCAAAAGTTACACCTAAATCACTGTACATATTTGTAAATCTTAGTTTATGCTTGTGGATTATATCATACATGGTTGTAACCCTTTTGAGACAAAATTCACTACACATTTGTGCAACAGGCTGCTAGTAACAAAGTGGCTAAAGATACAATTTAAAATTGGTTCTTTGCTAAGTTGTCCATTATGTGTAGACACAACATCGGTTCATCCCTTGAGTTAGGTGCCTTTTTATGCTTGAATGAGTCATGGATCAGTGTTAAGTGGCTTAACAAACAAACAAACATTCCTCTGAAAAGCAGCCAATGTCCAAAGAAAAACTTTAAAAGACCTTCAGAAAGCCTGGAGAACTGTTGCTCAAGACCACTTTTAAAAAATGACAAGAAAGTCTGGCTCCTTGGAAGCAAAATATAAAGAAATGAGTGGCGGCTCAAGACTTTTGCACAGTACTGTATGTTGCATGGAAATTAGATACTCTGGCTCTGAAGAGGTCATGGCAGACAGATAACCATTTACATATTTCAAACCATTTCCGGAGAGCAAAACTAATTTCTTGATTGATCATTTACCCACCATTCATTAACTTTCAGATGAATTCAAATGCTTCGGTTTTGTTTACTTTAATTATGATTTCTTTGTGTTATTTGCATTGTTTTTATTCTAAATATTTTAAATGAATCATTCTTTCATCATTCTTTTATTCTTAGAAAGCTACGTTTGGCTGCTCCCTTGGAACAAGGAGTCGCCACAGCGGGTAGTTCCGCATGTTGGATTTGGCAGAGTTTTACGGTTCCTGACGCAACCCCCACAGGAGATTTGTGTCTCTGATTGGAATCGAACCAGCGACCTTTCGCTTATTAGGCGAACGTGTAAACAAAAGGCTCTCATTAAAACCCTTGCAAACGCACCCTGCTGTCGCTTGTGGGTGACGACATGGCGTAATGATTTTCGTTAGCTCGTCGCACTTTCGAAAGATATGTGAGAAAGAAATTATGAGATTTCTATTTACTCTTAGTTAGCACTATTTTTTAATGCAATGTATTCCAGGTTATATAACTACATACTGTCTCAATTTTAATTTGCTAAGAATAAGACTGGTGGGTATTTTGTATATTTTTTCGCGAAAATACCAGCAACAACAGTCATGTAGATTCGCTTTGATTAGCCAGTGAGCTAACATGTGAGTAGTCATGTTTAACAGAACAGGTACGCTTTATAGGTGGAAAAAAGGCCTGTTTTAATTACCTTCAAGAGAAAGGTTTAAAATACACCGACGTAGTTTAAATACGTTATTTACATTTCCGGCTTTTGCAATTAGGCTAACGTAAAAGCTGATGTTTAGCATGTCCTCTGTCAGCCACTGTTAAGTCTTAGTAAACAACAGCAGACTTGACTCACAGCAGGTTTGTACAAAATGTCAACGTACAGGAGGCTACTTTACCTTGTAAAGCACAGGAGCCTGTTGACGCATGTTTGGAGAAATGTCACTACATGGTCACCAGTTGGAACTGCTTTCAATGCCAGACCTCACAGGAAACTGGATCTGTTTGAGAAAAACGTGGTTTGTATTTGGTTTTTTTTTGTTTGTTTTTTTATGCTTCTGTAAAGTTGCAACACTACCATAATAATGCTTATAGTATGTAGGTAAACGCTGCTTTTGGTTGGTGGTAATACTTCTTCATCACACTCCCGGTGTGTATGTGCACCTGTGGTTGCAGGGTTTGTTTGGAGTGCCAGAGCTCAGCTGTCCTGCAGGCTTTCAGGTCGCCACAGAGAAAGCTCTGAAGAGTACAGAGCGTCTGGTGGAAAAAGCTTGCTCTTGTTCTCCAGGAGCTGAGACAGTCGAGTGTTTTGACCAGCTCTCAGATGGATTGTGTAAAGTGGCCGATCTGGTGAGTTCAACACACAAAGTGGCAATGTGTTAGTAAGATCATTTTATTCTCCACATATCATGAACACAGAGCCAGCAGCCTGATATTTAGAAAGTTTTCATTAGGAAAAAAAAAAAGCAGTCGTGTTCAGAGGGAAGCGATGGGCTTTTGGTAAAATCATCAGTATCACTGTTGTGGCTGTTAGTGGCTTTTGCTCACAGAAACTTCAGTCCATATGGGGCAGGAATGTGCAGGATGACTAAGATTTTAAATTACAGAACTCACAGGATAAATCAGAGGTACACTGCAAGATTTTCCTGGCTCAGAATTGGCCTTTTGTGGGGGTGACTAGGCATGTAAGTACGACCACTCCTAGTATAGTACAGACAGTGAGTTAGATTACTTTGACAGAGATCTATACATTTTCTTGTCACTTCTGACCACTTAATAAATAAATATAGATAATATGCTTGAATTAATGTAACCCCAATTAACAATTGGTCAAAAATATTTTATTACAAAGCTAGGGATGCTTCTATTTGGAAGCCAAAAAAAAAATTTGTGTATCTGTGTTCCTGTATGATTAACAGGAACAAGAAATAAGAAGACGTTTGTCCACCAGGAGTCAGCAGTCATCTGTAATTTTCTAGTAACCTTTTTTTTTTTTTTTTAATGTTAAAAAAATAGTTGTTTTAAATTCAGCCCCCAAATTCCAGTGTCAGCAATGATTGGTCTGCAGCAACAATAACTTAAGTGTAGTTAATTTTTATTGTTATGTTACATGCTTGCCGATTTTCTTGACAACCTTGTCATTATTAATTCAAGGTGTAATTATTCTCCCTATAAACAGGCAGACTTTGTGAAAGTAGCCCACCCGGATCCAGCTTTCCGTGAGGCTGCAGAGAAGACCTGCATCGAGATTGGAACAGTTGTGGAGAAGTAAGAAGTGATGTACACTCAGAGCTCTCCTTCACAAATATGTTTCATACCTGCACAACACCAAGTACATGTTGTTATAAACTGCCTCCAACAAGATAATTCAGGTCATCATGCATCTTTCTCCATGCTTCAGTTTGTGCTATTTACAGATGTTGATGGTTTGTCTACTGTGTGTTTCAGACTGAACACTAATGTTGTGTTATGCAAGAGCCTAAAGAATTTGTTGGACAACACAGACATCGTGGCTCAGCTGGATCCTGATACAAGGTAACCTTTTACAAGGGTTCATTATTTCTCTCTTTCTATGATTATCTGGTTAATTTATATGTCCTATTGTGGCTTTCATTTGTGTTTCCCCTGTAGACGAGTGGCAGAGTTGTTCATGTTCGACTTTGAAATCAGTGGTATTCATCTAGATGACAAACGAGTGAGTTTTATTATAGCCTTAACCACATGGATGTAAAAACAGTTATCAGCAATATATAAAGGCAACAACAGAGTAATCCTGCTCCTGCTCTTTATCCTACAGAGGAAAGAGGCTGTTGCTCTTCACGTGAAGTTGTTGGATCTAAACAACGAGTTCCTGGTCGGCTCTCACATGCCAAACAGAATTGCCAGGTCTGCGATTCCTGAGCACCTACACCTGTACTTTGCAACTGAAGGAAGCTTCGTTCAAATCGGGGGGTTACACGCAGATTCCCCCAGTGACTTGGTATGCATTTAGTGGGGCTCAATGAAGCATTTCTCTCTTTGCCCAGAAGGTGGCAGCTTTGCCATATCTCAGAGTGCATTACTGGCTTTAAGAGCTGGTTATTTTTTTTACTCAGTTGATGCTCAAATTTTCAGTCAAGAAGCAGACTTCATTTTATTATTTTTGAATTTTCTATAAAATTAAACTAGTTTATACTGGATAGCAGTATAAAATAGTTAAAAAAGTACTGATTTTTAATGCAACATTCTGACAGTTATGTTATACCATTGTAGGAATAGAATTTGTGCATGTTAACATATTTTCTTGAAGCTTAATATATAAAAAAAAAAATCAGACAAAATGAGAGTACATTTTTCAAGTGCTTAAATTCAAGTAAAACTTGACACATTTGAAAGTACAGTTAATGTTATATCTAGCTGTCCACATCTGACCCTGCAGAGACCTCTAAGCAGCTTTGTTGATATGCTGAGTTAAAAATATTATATTTTACCATGAATTTTTCTTTCTCCTCGCTTTCTCTTCCACTTGCACAGGTGCGAGAAATTGCCTACCGGATTTATCTCTATCCTAACACAGAGCTGATGGAGTGTCTAGAAGAGCTGCTGAAATCCAGATACAAACTGGCCACACTGGTGGGCTACAAGTCCTATGGACACAGAGCCCTAAAGGGAACGATGGCCAAAACACCAGGTTAATACATGTCTTTTACTCACAGTCTCAGGACATTTATATTTAGTCAGCACTGTTAATATTTGTGCCTTTGACAGCTAGTCTCGAAAAGTTTATGTGCTGTGACTCTGCCCTTATCGCCCTTTGTAGAAACAGTGATGAGCTTCCTTCAGCTGTTAACAGACAGGCTGTCAGACAGGTACAGTCTTCTCTTTAATGTTTTTCACACAAAAAAATGCACTGATCAGCTATTTCAGTTTGGCAGCCTGAGTCATTATCATGACCTGATTTATGTTTTGTTGCCTTTGGTAAAGGCTCAAGGTTAACCATAAGTTATTGGGCCATTTAAGATGTTTCCCAAAGATCCATAATTACTGAAACAAGTGACCCATTTGTTTGCTTTCTCCTATACGCAAGGCTAATTTGATTATTTCTTTTGACATTTCTCCTGACGATTCATGTTCAGAAGGCCTCTGTCTTTTTAAGTTCCTCTTTTTTATGTAAGTGTATTCTCTGTGTGCTTGGGTTTCCTCAAACAGTCCAAAAATATGCAAGTCAGGTGGACCCGGAGACTCTAAATTACCCACAGGTATGAATGTGAGCCTGTTAGCCTGGCAGCCTGTCCAGGGTGTTTCCCTGCCTTCAGCCAAATGCATGCTGGGATAGGCTCTGGCCCCCTTTGACCTTGAGTAGAGATAGGTGGGTAAAAGCAGGAATGAACGCCTCGAGTCATCGAGTTAATAACTTGTTTGGTGTTTCTCCTTTTATCTTTCAGAACAGCAAAAGACTTTAAGATGATGAGAAACATGAAGAAGAAACTCAGCCCTCGAAATTCTGTATGTAATTATTTTTTTTTTATGTACAAGAATATTTTTGCCAACTACACAACATTACAGTCAGTATTACACATTTCCCTCTATCATGGTGTAATCAGTATTAAGTGCTTCAAGGCATAACTGGATAAGCTTTAATGAGTTAATTCAGCTTTAGAGTCACTATAATCCAGTTTGGTTAGTTTTAAATTGTTCGATATCCCTATACTCTCTGTTGTCTAACAGGAGCTCATGCCCTGGGATCATCCATACCTCAGTGGTGTGTTGCGTGCTGAAAGGTGAGTATTAATCTCTTATGAAACGTATTTTTCATCTTGCAGTCATTTGATAGTCATTGTGATTTGTTTGTAATTCTATACTGTTTTATAGTGGTAGCTCTTGTTACGTCCCAGCGCTTCCTCAAGTGTCACTTCTTGCAAAAGGTGTTAAGAGAGAAGCTTGGGAGTTAACCGCTTTTCTGATTCAGGTCTGATTTCTTGTCTAATTGACCTCCTTTCCTTCAGTTTGAGGGGTTTTGAGCAGTGGTATTTTGGGGCAGTTTATGTTTAAAACCTCATCTTGTAAGCCAACCGTTGTTCCATTCCCTTTTAAAGTTACAATATTTGACTGCTGCACTTGATTTATGACTACATAACTGTGGTGAAACAGTTCCATCTGTATTCCTCATGGTTTGGACTTGTTTTTCATCCGATGTACTGGTCATGATGTCATTATCGCTCTTCGATTGTTCAACCCATTGGCAGCCTCTGCTTCATATGACTGTTATCCATGAGATTTCACTTTTTCCCCTCCTCCAGATGTGCTCAAATCATGGTCAGTATAGTGAATAAATAACGATTTATAAGATCTTTTTTTTTTTTTTTTGGAATTGATACATGTAGTACATTCACCAGGCATTTCATTAGGTAGGTTCAACTCCTCGTTAACATAAATATCTAAGCAGCACATGGCAGTGACTTAATGCGTTTAGGCATGTAGACATGGTCAAGATGACCTGCTGAAGTTCAAACTGAGCATCAGAATGTGGAAGAAAGGTGATTTAAGTGACTCTGAACGTGGCGTGGTTGTT
>VUQI01011664.1:5404-26064 GCA_015106735.1 Paratilapia polleni
CTGAAGCCAGGAAAAAAAAAAAAAAAAAAAAGCCACTAAAGTCACACCACAATCAAATATACCATTTATTATTTAGTGCTGCTGATCACTTATTCATCACAACAACTGTTGATTTGCTGTGAGTCCAAGCTGGGCTTCACTGAGCATGCTGTGGGGATTATGTGTAAGCAGTCATGCATGTGTGTGTGTGTGTGTGTGTGTGAGAGAGAGAGACAGGAGATTATTTTGACCCCTGCTGACCTCCCTGAATTGTACTACCAGACTAGAGCATCCCCCTGTGACATTAAAGACTGATGTGTTCCCATTTTAACCCTGTGTGTTCTCCTCTGATGACTTTTTGTTGTCCTAACACTGACTTCAGGTAAACTTTCTGTGAGAAGAACAACAACCAAATCATCCTGCTTTCAAGGCTGAACAGTGGCTCACAGATAACATTCTCTAACAGAAGAAAGCTATCAGTCTCTTTTTTCATTATATTGATATTTGAATAATCTCATTGAACCATTTTACTTCAGAATTTTTTTATTTGCTTTTTTTCTTTTTAACTTGAAAAATACTATCAGATGTTTGTTACTGAGATTAAATTTTCTAACTTTTCTACTTTATATGAACATTCATGGATTGCAGAGAATTTAACCCAGCCATGGGGATGGGAGGGGGGGCCAGAAGCTCCCAGTGACGGTCCCAAGCCTGAATAAATGGGGAGGGTTGCGTCAGGAAGGACATTCGGCATGAAATCTTTGCCAAATCAGCAGGGTGCTGGTGGAAACTGTGCTAGTCTTGGCCAAAGACAGAAGAGGAGGAAGAGATGGGGAAGGTGTGTTTGATGGAAGACCACAGAGACGGAAAGAGGACATGCAGAGGGTTGGTGTGACAGAGGAGGATGCTGGGATAGGATAGGATGGAGGCAGATGATCCGCTGTGGCGACCCTTAAAGGGAGCAGCTGATAGAAGAAGAAGAAGAAAGAGAAGAAGAGGAAGGTCTTTAGAGAATTTGACTTTTAGTGCCACCATGAGGTTCACACTTTTGTCTTTTGGTGAAATGTCTCAGCAGATACTGGACAGATTGCAGTGAACTTTGGTGCAGGCAGTCATGTTCCCCTCTGAATGAATTAGTGATTCCACTATGTTCCATTTAACACCATCACTATATTACTGACCAGTTACCAAAGCTCAGAGTATCCTGAACTGTAGTTTTTGTTTGTTAGTAATAAGAAACTGTTAGCATAGTCTACACACTAAACAAAGATAGTAAACAAGCATTTTTGCTGTAAGTACCACTGTGCCTAAAGTACAGCTTCAAAGCCTCAACAAACAACTAACAACTCTGCCATTAGACATCCAAGCCTTTTTAGACATCTTGGGAGGTACTACCAGATACTACGTAAAAAAATGGCTTTCACCTTTTGTTGCTCTAGATAAATCTGGTGTCTGACTGTATAAAAATGGAGGAATCTTCTGGGTTTGAAAAGTAAACCCAATGCAGAAGTACCTTAAACCTGCCTTCTTTTTAATGGCCAGCAGGGGGCGGCTCCTCTGGGCTGCAAAAAGCAGTGTGATTCTATGAGAAAATGACCCCTCGGCTCCATTGCTCTGTGACCTCAGTAAACATTTTCCTGATGATTTTCATGATGATTAGTTTCAAGTATTACTTAAAGCAACATGGTGTTTATTGTGTACATTATGGTCCATATTAGCTGTAAGTGTATGCTTGTGTGCAGGCCTACTTTGTACTAGAAAAGTCACTATCACACTGTAAAAGCAGATATGTTCCTGAGTTTCTAAGTCAGATCCACCGCTTGCTCCACACAACTGGTTTCAAAACACCAAGATGGCGACTGCAAAAACACTGAGCTTACAGCTTAACAGCGGGACTTCACTAACCAGTGGATGACACTGCAGTGGCTGCATACACACATATATCTATATATCTGATTAACTGAGTTCACTGGGCTTGTTTAGGTCTGCAGACTACAAGTCTGAAAACTAAATTTTAGGGCTGTAAGTTTACCAGACCTCTGCAGCCTGCTAATTAGGGATGTTCCCGGCAACTAACTTGCTAGTCGTTTAAACGAGAGGAAAAAAATAGACTACTCGACTAGTCTAAAAGACAGAAAACCGTCAGAAAACTGCTAATCGTCTTTGATAGAATTAGTAGCGTCAGGTCATATCAGCCTAGCTAGCATAACACAGCCGCATCACACACAAACCACTGATGGTCTGTGGACACTAAATGCCTGTCTCCATATTGATACATGGATAGATGGCTGCTGTCAATAAACCAGATCAAAGAACCAAATCAGTATGTAGCCTACAGATCACAGGAAAACAGCAGCCAGTTATCTGAACTACAAAATCTTTGCTGCTCTAAAAATGCTACATGCAGCATAAGGCCCCCAAAATCAATTTGACTCAATTTTTCTTTCAGTCTCCTGAGGGACAAAAAATGTATTTTAATGAGGCTGGCTTGTGTGGTTTTCATTCAGATCCCCTGCCGTAGTGCTTTAACTACACTTGGTTGGTGGTGAATCAATAGGACAGTCATTGTGGAGCCAACACCTGAGCTTCCAGTTCACTTTATGGGACAGATCAATCCACAGAGAGCACAACAGGATAATGACTAATTCACACATGCAAGCCTTTCGTTAGCTTATGTTAAAAGGAAGCTCACCTACTGAATAATATCCCTACTGCACAAAGAAACATGTCTTGTTTTTTTTTTTGTTTTGTTTTTTTTGCCATTTTTGCTTCAAATGAAGTTTGTGATAGAAAAAAAAATCTATAATGTAAACCTGTTTTACTTTTTGTCAAGGCCCCTCAAAAAACAGGATGAAGTGTAAATAAAACATCAAACACAGACCTCTCCTCCATCTGAAATTCCAATTTCCACCTGATATAGATGATGTGAACCTGCTGAGTCTCCCATCCGACCGTCCTGGTGGTGGCCCCTCGTTAAAACTTGTCTGTGGGTGCTAATGACCACACTGGTCTTACAGGCAGCCAGGCAGGGGGCCAGGAGCCTTTATAATTGCTTTTTGGAGCACACCAGCTGTTTCATCTGCCTGCATACTGGTCCCCAAAGGAGGTGCAGAGACGTGAGGGGGGGTGAGGGGGGCAAAGTAGGGACTGCCACATGGGACTTCCCCCCTCGGCCCTTTTCACTTCAATCCCCCCTAATTTTCTGGTAATACATTATCTGTTTTTTATGGAAGGTTACGGGCATTTCCATCCATCCCTCTATTCTGGGTCGCTGCCATTTCCATAAATGGTAAAATTCAATGCGTGGTTAAAAAACACAGAAAAACATCCCTTGAAAATGTATACGGAAAATTTCTTAATTTTAAAAAAGTACATTGTGGCGTGTTTTTACAGATTTTTTATTTTTTTTTTTACTGTGTAGTGCTGGGCTGCACTTTCGTGTAATGCTAGTTTGTAGCACCACAGCTGCCACAACTCAATGTAACCTTTATTTAACCAGGCGAGTTATTAAGAGTACATTCTTATTTACAGTGATGGTCTGGCAAAAAGACAAAGCCTCTCAATAAGACCGGCGTAGGTAGCAAAACATCTGAGCACATCCACTGGGAAAATGCTGCCTTCCACTTGTGAAACTTTTAAATTCTTCAGAGGGTAATTACAAAAAGGACCTTTAAAGTTACTGATGGGTACAACTTGAGAAAAAAATGCAGCATTGTGTTAGTTTGTGTGAGTCATAATCTTTCAGAGGTGATGAATCTTCTCGAAATGAGAACTAACATGCATAAAAACAGCAACAGCAGAGCAAAACCATGTGCTTCAAATTCGTACGCGTGCTTTTGTTCCCATGATGTTTTTACTCATGGTTACATGAACTCTGTCAGACTTTTATTATCAAATTAGTTAGTACCACATGTCTCCAGGTTCTTTTTATTCTTTATTTTTTTTTGGGGGGGGGGCTTCCATTTCTTTTCTATTAAGATTTATTGTTTTTCTTTTTCTTTGGTTATTTCTTTTTTTTTCCATCTCCAGATCAATTTAAAGACCACTGGTGTCATGTATTGCTCAGCTTCAGAAGATGATTTGTAATGTTGCACTAAATAAATAAGACAGTTTGTCTTGACCATACTGACACATTGTATTTTTAAACGTAATTGATCATAGTTTTTGTTTGCATTAGAAATTCTTCTTTACTGCAAGCACCTAAATTGGTGGGGAATCTCATGATCCAGATTCTTTGCAAGCTTTTTCCACCCTGCATGGAGGAATCTGGGGAAACCTTTTGAATACTTGTAGTTTTAATAATGAAAATTGCACATTAGAGGCACAACAGTTGCAGACACTCTGCACTGGCACCCCAAGGGACAGACATATCAGCTTGCATTGGTCTCCTGGGCTGAGTGGAGGTGCTGGAAAGTGGATGAGAGCAAAGTGCTCCTTTCAAAACAAACTGTAAAGAAAATTACTGTCCACTCAAGGATGACTGGAACCAGAAGGATTTGACGTCGGTGATTTCATTAGAAAAATTAAATGTCTGGGTGATGTTTTATGTGATTCATTGGGGAGTAGAGGCTTTAAAATTATCAGCCACATTTTTGCTGCCGTGCATCATTTGGAAGCTGCAGAAGTGGAGTTGCTTGAGTTGTTTCCATTGTGTGTAAAATGTGAGAGTCACAGTAATGAGCTGCAGGTAGAATGCATTTGGTGGATATCTCATGTCAGCAGAGACAGGAAAGAAGATGGAAAAGCGCCCAAAGCCATCCTTGTATTGTTAAGTTGACCCCATATCATTTTACCCTGAAGGCGGGCATTAACAAAAGCTTTAACGTTTCCCTAAAACACACACATTACACTCCCTGCAACCGGAAAATTATAGACACTTAAATGCAGCTATAATTTCCACATTTCTCCTGCAGAGACATTAGCACAAGCTTCTTGTCTCTACATGCCCAGCGGTTGTCTGGGCCTCAGGTTTCATCTTACAGGTGATCAGGTTGTCTGTTTTTCTCCACTCGGTTGGTATTGTGATACATTTGTGTTTTGTTTTTTTTAGATTGGGTGTACCCGTCGAGGAGCATTTATGTCTTTATTCTGTGACCGTCACTTCATTCTGCCAACAGAAAGTGTTGTTTATTTGCTAAAGGTAACGTACCGAGTCTCAGCTGTAATGGGTTAACTGGCTGTAGGTCAAAGTCTGCGTGCAAACGCTGCAGCACTTTAAAGCATGCGAAACATGCACAGTCTTCAGCTGACAGAATTTAAAGTGAAATATTCCCACAAATCCCAAAGCTGACCCTGGAATTATGTCAGGTCCGTCCTGACATAAGAGGATCAATAAATAGCTCAGCAGGGTGGTGCAGGGATTCTGTGGACACTATTGATCCCCCCCCCCCCTTTTTTTTTATGCACACGGTCAAAACCCTAATATGATGTTTTTTCCCCTTTATGGTACCTGCACAAACCTCCTCTCACTGCTGACATACAAAACAGGACAAGGGTGCTTTTAATTAAAATAGAAGACACACAAACTATGATTTAAGATAAAGATATAATAATTTATCTTTAAAATACATCATTATATATATATTGCAAAGATGCGCTAGTCAGTGTTAGAAAATCTAAGTATAAAATTAAAGTCAAATATATGCATGTTGGGGGGGGGGGGGTTAATTTGAGATGTTTTATTAATGTTAAATTACAGTGAAAAATACTCTTACATCAGTAGCCTACTAATATTGGAAAATCATACTTAAATAGAATTACAGAAGGATTTTCAGTGAAATGTCCTATAAGTATGGAAGTATCAGTAAATGTACAGACTGGTTCTCATGCATTAATGTGGAAGTAATGCTTTAGTGTTGCAGCTGGCTGAGTTTTAACTACAGGTATGTGTTAGCTATAAATGTCATTAAATATATGACTCTGTTTAATAAATGTACTGTGTTAAAAATGCAATATTTACCCCTGAAATGGGACTCTGCAGTAACATAATATGATGAAGGGAAGTATCTCAGATGGTAGAAATTTTGTACTGAAGCAAATGCACTCATCGTCATTGATTTTATCCAGTCAGGGCCTTTATTTTGACGGGGTGGGAACAAAACAGAGAAATGAAGCAAAGCAAAAGACATGGTGTGTGGAGCTAAAACCAAAGAAAGCATTATATGAAGCTCCTCCACAGTTTTGGTGGTGCAGTGTGACACAAACTCACACAGACACTATGGATTCTCCACTAACCCACTGACCTGCATTGCAGAGGCCTTTTTTTTCTTTCTGTTATGTACTCTGCATGTTCAAGCACTAATCCAAGAGGCTGTGCTGCCTTTAGCAATGCTTCCCTCTGCTGCTGATAGATGGTTACTTCACCGAAGTCTGTTTGGTTGTGTGCAATAAGAGCTGCTCTCTTCCGATAATATTAATCCTTCAGACCCCAACCCTAACCCTATGCTATCAGAATATTTTTTTTATTGTTCTCCTAAATCTTGGCAATTAGAGAACAATAAATAAATAAATAAAAATAAAGAAACAGACTAACGCACATCACCAACTATTTACATTTTTTTCCTTTTGCTTGTCTCCAAAATATAGAGTTATGTTTAGGGCTCGGGAGTTTGGGTTTGTGTTGTCACTGATGATGACTTAGACCTCACAGGATTAACGGTTCAAATCTTTACATGTGACATTTTTGGCTGAAAAAAGGGGAAATGTTCATTTTACTTAAGTAAAAGTACCAAACCAAAGTGAAAAAATTAAAGTCACACCCACAAAATTTTAATTATAGTATCAGCACTGAAATATATTCAAAATGGTCCATTTCCAGATATTACACACTAAATTACTGAGTTATAATTACTGGCACAATGATATGATCACTGCTTTTTTAAGTCTGTAAAGTTGGTGTTAATATCAGTTACTTTATATAGGGCCGCATCACCTGTTAGTGTTTCCCCTTAGTTCACTAACCTATAATAACAGATCCTCACTTATTTCTTACATTATATTATTTGAGTATGCGCTAAGCATGCAGTAATCAATTTAGAGTGGCCTACATTACTCTCTAAAGAACTACTAATGGAGTTAGAACAGTTTAAGATGATGACACTAGTATATTGTGACTTTTTTTTTTGCTGGTTGTTTTCAGGGATTTTTGTTAGGTCTGAGTTTATATCATATATAAATCATATAGTGATAATATAGACAGCATACATCAGAACAGAATAAAGATTTCAATACTTTAGAGACACCAATTTAACAGGCCCAACAAACCAATTTACGCAACCACATTTCTGTTAAATTCCTAGTTAAACGTTACCTTAAATTACCCTGGAGGGTGGCACAGGTCACTGACTGGTAAAGGGCAATAGATTATTTATTTTCCGGTCATAATTTCAGAATAAAACGTCTTCCACCGCATAGTGGATGCAAAGTACTCTGACCGCTTCACACTTATTGCACTTTTGCAAATCAGTCTGCACTTTTTTTGGTCACCTTTTAGTCAGCCTAGTTTGTTAATGATGCCATTGTGGTTTAATAGGAAGCAATTAAAAAAAAACTTTTTATTAATAGAACACAAACACACACAAACTACTCTTGCTTAAAAAAGTGTCAGTAACAAAATGTAAAAGTACTCTACTAAAATCCTCCATTGAATAGTTGTACTTAAGGTACTTAAAGTACTTATTCTGCAGAAAAAAATTCTTTACCTTAGTAACCAGTGAAGTAACCAGTAACTACTAACTAAAGCAGAAGCAAATGTATTGCATTAAAATGTTTGATTTATCTTTGAAAAGTAGTAGAGTACTGTATAAAAAGCATAAAATGTAAATATGAGTGAAGTCTAAAAATGGACTTCAGTACTTGAGTAATTCCCCCCAAATGAAACAACTTCAGGATTTTATTTTGAAGGCAAACATCACATTTCCGGTTGCGGCCTAATCCTCTCTAGGCTGCGCTAACTTGATTGGTGGACATATTTGCAGCTGTAAGCTAGGAAGTGTTCTGACTGCGGTCGAGCAGCCATTGACCTTCCGTCCTCTCGCCGCGCTGGAAACATGGCTCTGAGCCGGCTGGAAAAGGCTCAGGTATGGCTCTTCAAGGCGGTCACGGAGGTCCTCTTCATGCTTTTTCGCTTCTTCTCCCCGAGGAGACCCGCTCTGTCCGGGAAGAAGCTCCCGCCCGTTGGAAACCCGCTGCTGCTTATGTCGGCGACGCAGCTCGCCAAGAAGATCCGGCGCAAAGAGGTGTGTACCCGGTCAGACCTCCCGGCTGGAGGAGGGGGGTGTCGGTTTGTTTAAAACTAGCTCCAGTGCAATAGATTGGCTTTTTCTGATTTAACCATCTTCATGTTTGTTTAGACTCACAGAAGCTGTCGTTACATCTGGAGGTCGTTGTACTGTCAGTTACCGTTTCTTACACCCTCTTATGATTTTCTGTTTTTAATTTTTAATTACATACCCTTGTAGGAGTTAAAGCAGCTGCACCCTGGTGCACTCGTCAGGGATGGTTTCCCAACAGGTGCTTTCTGCTCCCGAGTCTCCACGCCCTCAGTAAGACAGTAACACCTGTGGCATGACAACACACCTGTACTGCCCATACAAGCACACTAGAAACAGCCTTTTGTCGGGCTTTTTTTTTTCCCGAGAAAGATGTGTGGACGTTTAGGGAAGATGAATACTCTTCAGGTCATTTCTTTTAATGAGATTAACAGGTTTTATACTGGCTGCAGGTTTTATTAGATTGAGTTTTTGTAGAGCTGTAACAAGTTTGATTAATGAGTTACTCAGAAAATGTTTTCATAGCTTTGGAACATAAATGCCAAGAAACGCAGGATGAGATAGAACCCCATTCATCCCAAAGGAATATCTTGGGGGAAAAGGTGCTCAATAATAACAATATAAAAATAACAAAAATGCAAAAATAACAAAAATACAATAGAGCAGGGATTCCCAAAGTGTGGGCTGTGGGAACTCTGTTGGGCCGTGAAGTGGCTGCAGGCTGCGAGAGATTGTTACATACATTAAACTTTGTTCAGTTAGGTGACATTTCAAAGAGATTTTATTTTTATTAATAAATAGGAATATGAGTTTTTAATTTTAAACTTTCATACAACTTAGAGCATAAACCTATAGGATAATATGCACTTGTATGATCATTTGGTTAAATTCTACAGGATAAAATCCTTTGGGGCTGTCTCCAAAATCAAATGGATTTTTCTATTAACCTAGAAGACTTTTGTCTTTTTGTTTACAATTGCAATGAAATATCTGCAATTTAATAAGCCTATTTTTGATCCTGACCTCGTCTTAGACACTCACCAGCCACCTTGTTAGGTACACGTGTTCAACTGCCTGTTTATGCAAATATCTAATCAGCCAGTCACATGGCAGCAACTCAGTGCATTTAGACATGTAGACATGATCAAGACGACCTGCTGATTTTCCCACATGACCATCTCTAGGATTTACAGAGAATGGTCTGAAAAAGAGAAAATATTCACACAGGCGCACCAAAATCGGACAACAGAAGATTGGAAAAACGTTGCCTGGTCTGATGAGTCTCAGTTTCTGCTGCAACATTCAGATGGTGGGGTCAGAATTTGGCATAAACAACATGAAAGCATGGATCCATCCTGCCTTGTATCAATGGTTCAGGCCAGGGAATTTATTGAGTCTGTTTGCATCAGCTGCCCCACCACACAGTGGCATAAAAGATGACGCTGACACCACCGAGTCTACTGAGGAGAAAAAACAGGCCGCTACTGAATGACTTTTCCTGTACAGAGCCTCTTTGTTTTTAGATCACAATATCTTATTGTCATCTAATTCAGTCTGGGCAGCTATAGTAAAGAGAAGGTCGTCATTTCCAGTAACTGCAGTAAGTTTGTGGTGTGACTCTGTGCTGGGAATAAACAGTATAAAAGATGGATGTAGCTTCTGGATCTGAAAAATGAACCTGCATTCTTTCTAATAGCTAGCAGGGGGTGACTCCTCTGATTACGAAAGATTTCTGGTCCTATTGAATTGCCCACCATTTTGGACGTGTGACAGTCATGGTGACAATGTAGGATCAAGTGAAGAAGGGCCCAGTCACACAGGTGTAGAGACCTGTCTGTAACCATCTGGCAACCACCGGTAATGATTGAAAAATGAGTAATCCCCAACTGGTGTTTGCTGGAGGAGGATGGCAGTCACTGGGAAATTGATTGCTAAAGTCCCAATCACGCAGGTTTACAGACCAGTCAGTGACCACCTAGCAACCACCTGTTGCTACAAAAAAAAAGAAAACATGTATTCCCCTCCTTGTGATTGCTTTGGTTGCTATCCTATTGCTGCATTTGTAGTTTGCATGGAAGTGACCAACTTGCTTACAAACACTGTCCAGCTATTCTCAGAGCTCTACTGAAACTGAAAAGTGCAACGCAAACCATTAATGGAGAAGGTTTGGCTTCAAAGTAAAAGTTGTGCCTTTTGAAACATGTTGGCTGCAGCGTGAACCTTCTCCATTTCTGGTTTGTGTTGCACTTTTTCAAGTTTTACTACCGCTGGACTAGTAGTTATCAAGTATTTGCAGATAGACATGAAAAACTACAGGCAACTGTGGCAGTCTGCTAGCAACCAAAGCAATTACAACAAGGTTTTTGGAGAAGCACCTTCTTTGCAACAGATTTCATCCAGTGACAGCCAGAACCCTCCGGGAACCACTGCCACCCAGTCGGGGAATACACATTTTTCCCTTGCAACCGGTGGTTGTATCACATCCAGTGTGGTGGGCAACTCTTGAGCAATGTGTGCATGACGTCACGTAAAAAACCTCAATAGAGGTCTGTGGGAAAACAGGCCTTGGCTCACTTGCTCTGCGACCTCAGTAAACACTTTGCTGATGGATTTATGGGCGCAGTCACTAGTTTCATGCTAACAACTTGTCAGTCACAAGTTGTTAGCCAATGAGCGTGCAGTTTCATAGTCAGATCCACCCCTCACTTGTCATATCCGTTGTCAGTATTGAAAACAGTCAGCTAGAGCCTTCATAACAGGACGTCACAGTGCCTACGTCTGTATTTTATACTGTCTGTGGTTGTAGGAGAGCAACACAAAGCACAGAACAGGTGTCAGTGACAGCAGACATACCATTAAACAGCACAAAATGAGGAGCTGGGATGGAGGTGGGTTGCAAAAGGGGCCTGCAGATGTGCAGCAGCTGTAGCAAATAAGCTAAAGCAGCTTAAATAGCGCACACTATGTGTTGAATGTGCAGATGAGTATCGGCTGGCGTGGGCTGGCACTGAGATCAGCTGATCTGCTGGGACTGTGTCTGGGACTTTGTGGCCTGCCTGAACTAACTCTGTGCTCGATTTTTAGCTTGTGAAATCTAAAAACACTCTGAGAATAAACACACTGATTATAAGCTGAGAAATCAGCTCAGTACTCTGAAGTCAAAACCTGTATTTGTATGTTTCCTTTTTAGGACAAATCAGATTCATGTTTCACCTTCAGTTTGACTTGTTTTTCCGTTCTGTGACTCCTCTCTCTCTCTGTCTGTCTGTAATGAATCCTAACATGCACTTAGATTTTCTAAATTTTGTGTCCCTACAGGTGTCCAGCGTGGACGTGGTGCAGGCTTACATTGACAGGATCCAGGAAGTTAACCCTTTTCTGAATGCTGTTGTGAAAGACAGGCAAGAAAAAAGATCATCTCTCTTTACCTGATACTTTACTTTTATCTTTATATCGCGCTTTAGAGCTATGATTGATTATTCTATTGACAGGAAGGCAAAAATAACATTTTCTTGTCTCAGCCTCTCAGATGTGATGAGATGATGCAGCTACTTCTTTTACAAATTCAACAAATTGCAGATTGGAGATTTTATAGACAAAACAATGAAGTGATTTCTCATGAAAATAATTATCAGATTAATTGATAATTTACTAATCGTTAGTTCCAGCTCATGTTTCTTTTTTTTTCATAGTTATTTTTGTTGTAGATGGGAAATTCTTACTTTAATGCCAGCATTTTCCTTTTTAACTTCTCTCCTGCACAAAATGTTCTTTTTACCATCATGTGGCATATTTGGTCATTTTTACAAACTAAGTATCTAACGCCCTACTTCAATTCAATTTAATTCAGTTTTATATAGCGCAAATCACAACAACAGTCGCCTCAAGGTACTTTGAGGTATGTTGATTATATAATGAGTCTGTCATAGTTTCCGTTATGCTGCATATTCTTAAAATCAAGATTTAATCAGAAATGAAACAGAAATATATCGGCCTTAATGAATGCCATTAGCCTGTCTGCAAATAACATGATGTTTGGCAGTGCCTGATCCCAGCAAACATTCAGCGTGGAAGAACTGTCAGCTGGCGGTCTTTTCTTGATGTGTAGTGATGGTTAAAAAATAGTTCCAAAATGAAAGTTGAACCGATGCCGTGGACGTTACCACGGTTTGGCCTCGTTAGGCTTTCTGGCAAGAGAAACTTTGTGTTTTCTACTGTCTCTTAATTATAATAAAGCAAAATAAAGAAATCATTCTTGACAGAAAGAAAGTGAAGGAAGAAAAGCAAAAACTAAACACAGCTCAATGGTGACTCGGACACAAGATCTCAGCCTTCAAGCCCCTTTCTTTTTCTACTGAGCTAACTGACTTCACACTGAACTGGTCCCATCCTTAGGTTTATGATACTGACATCAGGGACAGTGATATTTGTAACCGTTTGACGTGTCAAACAAATGAGACATAATTCCAGATGTACATTAATGTAAATCGCTTAAATGTGTTATTAATTTTTTTTAAAAACAGGCTCTGGTAATATTAGTCTGTAAGTGGACAAGACGTTGTGAGGCCATCTGTTCACGACCATGTACTAACCAAATTACTTGTTGTTTTTTAAAAAAAGCAAAGACATGCATTTAACTCCTTCTTTGCAGTAATCTGATCTGTATTTTTCACTTTGTAAGACTTAAGAATTAAGCCAAATTGAAACTGATTAAAAAAAAAAGAAAGAAAAGCATACAAAAAAACTGCAGTTCCTCTAATGGCCACTTGAGGCTGGCTTCAAAATGGAGTCAGGTCCTATAGACTGCCATGTTAAAATGTTGAGGTTTACAGCGGGAATAAAAATGTTTACAGCCTGGTACATGAAACGTTTTTTTGTTTCTGTAGCTAATTTCCACTGTCGTAAAACCAGTACGAGGTTTAATTCTTTTATAACTCACCTGTTTAAATTGTATTAAAGGTTAAAGTTTTGCATGTTCTACGTAACAGGTGGATAACTACACCATTAGTTGTTTGCTAGGTTTCACCTCAGCTATTTTAAGTCACTGAACTGGACCCGACAGTGTTGGTGGTGTTGGTGCCTTTTTAAGCATTTTGAATGCAGTTATTGAACTGAATCGAATAGCTTTATTGTCATTGTAAGCAGAGCAAACGACCAGATTATGGTGTTATCTCCCTTAATATGGTCACTTGTGGCTCCAAAAAACAAAAAATCAACACCATGGCAACCACACAGTGCTAAAATTGAGTTTTTACACAAAATAATGGGCGAGATCATAGTAGCTGTACTTTTATATACTGTCAATGTTGGCATCAGGGTACAATTCAACATGACTTTGATGATCCCCCCTCTTCAGTCTTCCGCAGCCATGTGGATAATATTTGCCATAATGAGTGAACCCTGATCAACTTGTTAATCTCACTTTTCATATTGTACTACTATCAGGTCAGAACTTTCTTTAAAATTTGACAGTGCATCAGCAAACAGAACCGAGTCAGAAAATGTGTTTCTCTCCATCCAGGTTTGCTGCTGCTCTCCAAGAGGCGGCCCAAGTCGATAAGCTGATTGAGGAGGAGACCGGAGGAGAAGAGGTGCTGGAGGACCGGCTGCCTTTATTAGGAGTCCCACTTTCTGTGAAAGAGTCATATGCCCTCCAGGGTAACTTCCAGAAATCTAATCTGTCAGCCACTTGAAACCTGACACTTTACTGTGGTTACCTGCATCAGCTGACCACTTAGAAAGCCTCGCTGTGGAAGTTAGTTTTACCTTTGGTCAAAATACAAGTCTGGTTTTTAACCAAATTTAACAGGAGTTACAGTCCAGTGAAGAAAATTGGAAGACAGAAAGTGTTCTATCCAAAAAAAAATGACACTGAAACTGAAAAGTAGAGCCGTTAGTGTTGTAGTTTTAGTTACCAGTTGTAAATCCACGCTGCACTTAACCATCCCATTCGTCTCCTTTGTGCAGGCATGCCCTTCACTACAGGCCTGGTCTCCAGGCGAGGAATCGTGGCCACAGTTGACGCTCCACCTGTGGCCTTGCTGAAGAGAGCGGGCGCCATTCCCCTGGGTGTCACCAACACCAGCGAGCTGTGCATGTGGTCTGAGTCACACAACCACATGTACGGCATCACCAACAACCCGTACGACCTGGAGAGGATACCAGGAGGAAGCTCAGGTTAGCAGCTGGTGCCTCTTCTAGGCAGGGAATCGGACGCAGAGTTAAAAAGTATTCATCAGTTGTTATTATGCTGGTGTCTGTCTTTTTGTTCCCAGGAGTAGTCCTGGTTTTAATCATATTTCAGAGGCTCTGGCAGTGGTGCTCTGGTAATGTCAGTCTCTTTTCAGGTCTGGTTGAATGGTACTTTATGTGGAAAAGGTTCACTGAATTCTTTTGTGTCTGCAGAAAGAGCCGTGCAAGATCTAAAAACCTTGTGATGTCTCTTGGCTCTGCGTTGGTGTGGTTCTGAAAAACTAGACTAGACCTCTGTGACCTGCTCTTCTGGCAACATTCACCTTAAACCACACAAATCTCCAACCAAACCATTTGCGTTCGAGTTGCTTTGTGGTTAATGTAGAATGTGTTGATACAAGGATGTGTGGATTGAAGCACTGATTATAAACCAATAGAGTAATTATTTTAAGACTGTTTATTTCATTTATTCAAAGGCTCAGTTCAAGATTATTTGTGCAGTAAATTTTACTTTTTCATTTTGCTCAAATGAATTGTTCATATCTGAAGGTAAAAGTACTTTGTGCACTTTTTGGCCACTTTTATTAACAATGCCGCAGATAAAACAGACCTTCCACTTCCACTGACTTCTCTCTCCTCTCTCACTGTTTATCGCCCGTTCTTCCGGCCTCAGGGGGAGAAGGCAGCATACTGGGAGGGGCAGGTTCAGTCATTGGTGTGGGCTCAGACATCGGAGGCAGCATTCGTATACCCTGTTTTTTCAATGGAATATTTGGCCATAAAACCACTCCAGGTAAGAGGAACTCACTGTTAATCCGATAATCCCAGTACTTAAACTACGAACTAAATGTTATTTTTCCGTTATATTTTAAATCTGCTTAGTGTATTTAAGTAGCAATTAATCAAATGTGAAGACAATGTGACGATTCGCTCATGGAGATGAATCTACAGAGGATTATCACACGTACCTGTAGTTCCCCTCTGCTTCTTTTTCAGCTTTGCCCACAACTTTACAGCTAACTGCTCGCTTAGCAGAAAGACAGTTAGAGCCTAGCTGAGTACACAGTGGAGCATTTAGCAGCCAAACAGACAGAGGTTTCTCTCAGAAAGTAGTGGAGACCTAAAACAGAGCAAAAACTGAGTGTGCAACATTTACCTTCTGGCATGTTTACGTTATATAAAAAACAGTAGGGACATATATGTACATTACATATTTTCTTTCTTTTTTTTTTTTTAATAAATACCAAAAATTTTTGCTCAAAATAGCAGATGAGATTTGGGATGTGTGCTTCCATTTCTCTCCTCCTCCCTCTTTGCTCGGCACTGGCTAAAATAATGCAGGTTTCTTCATTGTTATCATTTAAATGAGATCTTCTTCTTCTTTCAGCTGCGCCCTTTAGGGGTCGCCACAGCAGATCATCTGCCTCCATCTCACCCTATCCCAGCATCCTCCTCTGTCACACCGACCCTCTGCATGTCCTCCTTCACTACATCCATGAACCTTCTCTGTGGTCTTCCTCTTTTCCTCCCATCTGGCAGCTCCATCTTCATCATCCTTTGTCCAATGTATCCACTGTCCCTCCTCTGCACATGTCCAAACCATCTCAGCCTCGTCTCTCTAACTTTGTCTCCAAAATGCTCAACCTGAGCTGTCCCTCATTTCTAATTTTGTCTATCCTGGTCACTCCCAATGAAAATCTAACATCTTCAACTCTGCCATGAGGTATATAAGGAAATATAAAGACATTTATCCTGTGTGTTACACATATTCAGATTTTTTGAGACACTCAGCTTTCTACTTAAGTATTGGCATATTTAAAATGTTTGCACTAATTATCAGAAAATGTAGAAATGCTGTTAAATATGAAAGTCAAACACAAATCATATGAAAACCTTCATTTTTTAAAGTAAGATTTTTACTTTGACACCTGGCTCTTATCAGGTCAAACTCCTCTGCTCTGCCTACTCTCCACATGGGCGGCAGGTCGTGCAGTGGTTAGCACTGTCGCCTCACAGCAAGGTTCTGGCTCCAAGCTGGCACACGACCCTTCTGTGTGGAGTTCACCTGTTCTCCCTGTGCCTGTGTGGGTTTCTCTCTGGTTAATGCAGCTTCTTCCTCACAGTCCGAAGACATGCATGTTAGGAGGTTAAGTGGTGATGCTAAGTTGGCTTTAGGTGTGGATGAGAGTATGTCTCTCTGTGTTAGCCCTGTGATGGACTGATGACCAGGGGTGTACTTCACCTCTGGCCCAAAATCAGCTTGGATAGACCCCCTCACCCCCGTGACTCTGAGTCGGATAAGTGGTTAAGAAAATGGATGGATGGATGTTTTGTTACATAGCAAAAAAATCAGTATTAAAATGTTTTCACAGGGCCAAATGCCAGAAAACATGGGGAAACATTTTTCACATACAATGTTTTTCTATCCTGACAAATTCTGTTCTGTCTTTAGGTAACGTACTTTTCCTTTTTTCTTTTCTGGTCAGCTCTACAGGTTGTTAAAATATGTGTCAAAGCTTTCTACACTAGTTGTTATCTGTGGATTCTTCAGAACCCAATAAACAAGGCTGTGACTAAAACAAAGATCTGTACTTATGTTCATCAGGTGGTCAGAAAAAAAACTTGGAAAGAGTAGCTGCTGGAGGTGTAGTAAAGACACTCTTTGCTAACCAGTTCACCAAATCAACCTGAAAGCTGATATGTCAGTGTTGTACTTACAGCTTATTTGTGCTGTTCCCTAATGGCAAAAAATAATGTATTGCAAGTTTAAAGATCATACATTGTTAGACAGCGCTGTAACCCCTGTTTTTTCCTTCAGGTTTCGTGTCCTGTGAGAACCAGTACCCCCCTGTCTCTGGCAAACAGGAGGAGTACCTCAGCTCTGGTCCCATGTGCCGCTACGCTGAAGACCTGCTGCCTATGCTCAAGATCATGGCTGGACCCAAAGCTAACATGTAATTCAGGGATAATATTACTTTATTTTTATTACTTTATTTACCTTTCTAGCTGACGCAACACACAGCCGGTGTTTGCTTGTGCACAAATGCAGTTATTATGTTGCCTAACATGATAACTGGGGCTTACCTAGAGGAGGCAGCAGGTAGGGAGATGTGTCCTTGTAAAGCATATTGTATAACATTGCAGCAGTGTGTGTGTAATCAGATTGCTGTAATACATATATGGCAAACTGGACACACACACACACACACACATCCATAAATTTATAGCAGGTGTTTCATAACAGTAATCTCCAAAATAGAATACACTCATCAGCTGTCTCAGTCCTAATTCTTTTAATGTTTCTTCATGGATGTGATAACGGGCCACATGCAGTAACATTTTCATATTCTTCTCCTAAACTTCTCTTACATTGTATGTGATGTTTGCTCACACAAGTGTCTGACTTGGATCACCTGTAGCAATAAAAACAGAAGTGGCACAACTGCCAACAATGTAATGCAGCAATTATGCTGTGACAGGAGTACAGAGGGATGGTTTGACATGGAGTTAAATGCTAAAAACAGGCAGGCAGATGAGAGCATTTTGATGTGCTGAAATATAGGCACAAGACACAGCTGCCTTGTTACCCTCTCCACCTTTCCAAAAGACCAGCCTCACCTTGTGCTTAATTTTCTAGGCCTGAGTTCACTTAAGTTTGTATGAATTGGACTCATATTTTACTTTTTCAAAGCAAGACATAATCATGATTCTGTTTGCCTTGTGGCTTGTTTGTGGTGTTTTTGGCCATGGTGTCACACTGTCATCTCACTTACATAACATATTCATCAATTATTTAATGTAGAGTTGTTTCAGTCATGCTGCACGGCGACAGCTGATGCTGAGGAAGCATTTGAGTTAGTTAGCAATCCCATCACGCCAGATGTGTACCATGCCTGAGCCCTGCTCTTCAAGTGGGCAAGGGCGTGGAGTACTGTGCATAAGCACAATATGCAGCAAGTGTGGGTTGCCTGGTGTGAGAACACCCTAAAATAAAAAAAAAAACACAGTAAATTTGAATGACTTAATGATTTTGATTTGGTTTGAAGAATACTGTAGTTTTCTTTGTTTATATTGTGCAGCTAAAAGCAGGTGATGTTAAACACATGCCAGGATTTTCACTGCATAGAGGTACTTTTTTGGCAGCCTCTGAACAGGTTTTTGCTGATCAAATGGTGGCTGCAGTGTGCCAAGGGACACAGTGATGTGTCAGCAAGGGCAGAGAAGACGACTGAAAGCATGTAAATGTGGATATAAAGAATGCAGGATTCAAAGTATTCAGAAAGTAATCTTTTCTGAAGTTTTGTGATGAAGTAAACACTTTCACAATGCCCGTTAGGCCTTAAAGACACACGGTAATCCTTTGAAAGAAACAAGAGGTTTTCCTTAAAGAACCAGGCTTAACTTGGGGTCTGGGTCTCAGGGCCTTACGGGGCCAAGAGTCAGGTCAGGATTGTTTGCATGGACTTTAATCAGGTTTGGCTTGACACACCCAAACCCTGACTGTGTTAAGCCGCAGTCTTTATTGTACAGTGGTTCAACAATGCTGTAACATTCAGTTGCTTGTTTTCACGTTTGCTCACAGGTTGTCCTTAAACACAAAGGTTGACCTAAAGAAGCTGCGGTTCTTCACCATTCCTCATGACGGTGGCTCTCCTCTTGTAACCCCTGTCAGCAAAGAGCTCATAGACATTCAGAGGAAGGTGTGTTGCTCCTATCCATCGGATAACTCCAGCAAAATTATGAGGAGGGCTTTCACATTTGAAATCCTCGTGTGTTGTTCCACAGGTAGTAGAGCGTCTGGAGGCCGACCTCGGAGTGAAAGTCCAAGAAGTGCATTTCCCTGAGCTCCGCTACAGCTTCGAAATCTGGGACACCTACATGGTTCTTCCTGACAAGGAGGGCAAAGTAGGTTCAGAACATTTATTTTACAGCAGACAAAGAGTCAGTGGGTGAATGATGAAGACAAAGGAGAAACGGGCATTAGTTTCTTTGCTGTTGCCAGGACTCTCCAGCTAATAAGACACGTCTCACAGTGAGAGAAAGCAGGCTGAGTCTTAGTCACAGCACTTATTGTAGTCTGCTGCCCAGAAATGGTTCCCTAATCTGTTTAGCTGCCTGCGCACAGCTTACCACACACACAGAGTCCTGTTTCTGCCACTTCAGAGGACAGTACACTCACTTAGGTTTCCTATGGGTGTCTTCTAATCATAAACACTCCATACTCTACCCTAGCATTAAAACACGTCTCCTTATTAAAATATAAAGATTTCCAATTTGGTGACTTGTTTTTGTCCCCAACAGTGAGCTGAATCCTCATAATGTGCTTGGGAAGAGATTTATGTGCCCACACAATTACTTACACACAATTCCCTGAGGACTGCAGGGTCCTCCAGTTAATCTGAGAAGTTACTGTTACCAACAGGCTGTGATTTAGTCACAAATATTTGACTGCTGATTTGTATTTAATGCAGAACATTAGTTGTTGTAGAAAGTCAAATTTGAGCTGTATTTACTTAAAAGAGGACCTATTATACTTTTCCTTATTTCCTGTCATATATGTATATGTATATATACTTGGCACAAAAAGTAAGGAAATTTGTGTTTGGTCGATTATTTCTTTGTTGTAACAATGCTTCTTGCCAATAAATCTCATACCATTGGAAAGCCTGTTTATTTCCCTTTAAATGGTGCCACATTTGTAAGGAAAATGCATTTGTGGGTTGAGCAGCAGAGTTGAGTATGTGGGTTGCTGTGTATGGTTCTTCCACATGCTGCTGAGGCCCCTGTTTGTTAAATGAATAAATTGTTGAATTGCCAATATGTGTTGTTTCTTCAGACTTCAATCATCCAATCTAATAAACAAAACCAAACAAGAGTCAATAGCAGCTGTTTGGCATTGGCAGAGAAGATTTGGCAAGTTCTTCATGGGCACAACCCACATACTCAGCTCTGCTGCTCAACCCACAAATGCATTTTCCTTACAAATGTGGCACCATTTAAAGGGAAATAAACAGGCTTTCCAACAGTATGAGATTTATTGGCAAGAAGCATTGTTACAATAAAGAAATAATCAACCAAACACAAATTGCCTTACTTTTTGTGCACACACACGCACACACACACACACACACACACAGAGCTCCGGAAAAAATTAAGAGACCACTCCAAGATTATCAGTTTCTCTGATTTTGCTATTTATAGGTATATGTTTGAGTAAAA
>VUQI01011676.1:0-12736 GCA_015106735.1 Paratilapia polleni
AGACTTATTTTCAACATACCTTCTCTATACTTTAACCTCTAATATATATATATATATATATATATATATATATATATATATATATATATATATATATATATATATATATATATCCTTATCCCAGTGCACTGAGAGACTAGAGCTCTCTGCTTTGTGTAGGGGCTCCCAATGATGATGATTTGCTTTTATACTCTGTAACTGTACAAATTGCTTTCTTTGACCACCGATTGCAACAGAGACGACTTATGCTTACAGAGAGCATCGGTGCTTTCTTATCAAAGATATTTTAAATTAAAAAAAATAAAAAAGGCCCACTACACTGCAGCGGGAACAGGTTAGGCTGACTGAGATTTTCCAACGATGCAGACATCCTTACCAATGCTGCGCGATAAGACAATATAGCACACATGAACCATCCCACCCAGCCGCAAGTGTTCAAAAATAACTATAGGTGTAAAAGCAAGGTCGTGCCGATATTAGTGAGGTAAAGTAATGAATAAGCGCATTCACACTTGTTCCGTTGTACCTTGTTGGTAGTTGTAGAATTCTCATGATGCTCTGTACGTCCATGAATCGCGGCTTGTTTCCATTAGTCCTCAAAACGTTTTCCACTGTGCGCTTCTTCTCGGTCAGAGGAGCATAAATGCGCCACGCAGAACCGTATATTCCATCTAACGTTGGATTGCGTTTAAGTTGAACGGTTGGCTTCAGATAAACAGAGAAAAAGAGGGGGGGGGAGTGCTAGAGTAACGCTAAGGCGGCTGTGGTATTACTAAGCAGCCAGGCAGTGAGACTGACCGGTGAAAGCGACAGCCGGGCTCCCCTTAAATGATGCGCAGAGGCTGAGTGTGTGAGGTACACAAGGACCGACTGTCTGGACCACCCCAAACCCCTCCCCTCCCCCCTCCCTCTCTCTCTCTCTCTCTCTCTCTCTCACACACACACACACACACACACACGCACACACACACGCACGCACTCCCACCACCCTAATCATTTTTTGCCCATCCTTACAGACGCAACACACACAACCTCCTTTCATTCAGCCAATGTGGCAGCAAGTTCACAATGATTCCATCAACCACGTCATTCAAATTTCATGCAAATATTTGATTTGCATGAAATTATTATTTTGTGTCTCTTTTCTTCTTGAATTAAACTGTATGCAGCTCCTCAGGTTTGTTTAGCTCTGTTATTCAGTTTTGTTTTAAAGCCGGATTCTGGCTAGAATGATTTATGAAAAAAAAAAAAAGTTTCTCTTCTTGACTTTGACACAAACTGGTCACATCAGCATTACTGCCTCAGGCTCTGTGATTTTGCAAAGCCTTCTCTCCAGGGCATCTGCAACCCATTTAGTGAAAAAGGACTGGGTGTGGTGATAATGAACATGATGTGAGTTTAAAAAGAAAATACTGGGTGTTAGTAGGAAGCAGTACTGAAAAACAGTCAAAGAAACCTTTGAAATAAGTGTGAGAAAGAGGACTGTGATTTCACGTATGCACGTGATTTCAGCACATTTAGGCAAGCCCGCAGATAAATCAGAGACTAGCAATAACACTCCCCGCTACATTACTCAATTTGGTACCCTGTTCCTACAAAAATAAACAGTCTTTTTACTGAAAAAGTCTGCGCTTCAAGAAAGAGAAGCCTGAGTGGGCGAAAGGTCGCACAAAGACCTCAAAGTACAAAAGAAGTGAAAAAGAACAAATGGATAACAGCAAACATTATGTCCATTATAAGAATAAAGTCTAAATGAGAATATTATTAATGAGAGGACATTAGAAAGGTAGCCACTGCCCTCCAGATAAAAATCAGTGCACTTTTGCTGAAAACCACCTGAATGTTCCACAGCACTTCTGGAACAATGTATTCCTCCTCATTGGTGTCCAAGTCTCAGCTACAGAGAACATCTAATGGATATTTTTTTTTTTTTTTACTGCAAAAGGTTATTCTGCAATTACTAAATTTAAGGATTCAGATTTTTCCAGCCTGCACAATGAGCAGTTCAGGGTGTTCAACAAAGACACAAACATTAAAACTGTTTGTGTTAACAATTTAGAAATTGTTGATCTTAAATTTTAACTTGGATCAGATGAGAATTTAGCTCATAAATATTTGTTATTCCAAAAAGTTCCCAAACTTTTTCTTGCAGCTTCATTCTCACTTTATCCTGCAGGGGTTCAGAGGGGGGATGGAGCTTATCCCAGCACTGGGTGAAAGGCAGGGTGTAGCCCACAGTGTGTCAGGCCATCACAGGGATACCACAGAATACAGGTATTCACGGACACATGAACACCTAACACAGACCAATTTTGAATCACCAGTTTACCTTTACATAAACATTCCCGCTTTAAACGGAAACAGCCTAAAGATTTTTGCATGATAATCATAAAATATGCAGTATCAGCTGCATGGATCTAAACATGGCTTTTCCTCATATTTCAATTGAAATTCTTTTTACAGTTTCCTTTTCCAGAATAAAATCTAACACACACACACACAAAACATTAAATGCGACAAAGTCCAAGAAATATAATCCAGTAATGGAAACATGACAGACAAGGCTGGAGTAGATCATGAGGGGACTATCTTTAAGTAAATGAAACCATCATTTACTTGTGAGTTCAGTAAAAACAGAATACCGTGATCGAGGCTCAAGGGGGAATTGGTTCCACATTTTGCTGAAAGATGACACTGAGGTAATTAAAATATCTGAGGTGGCATTTTGCCAAAGACGTCAAGATTTACCCTGAGATGCTGTAGGCCTTGGATGTTAATGAGCTGTCATTGGTGACATGTCCCAAATTTAATTTCACATAGATGTCAAACAGATTAGGAAAAAAAACCAAAAAAAAACATTAAAATAACAGAACAGGTTGATTGCTAGGTTGATGACTCATCTTGCAATGACACGTGTAAGAGTTGTTTTAGACATTCAAGGAACAAGTCCACTTTGAGTGGAAGATGATGTAACAGTGGTACAAGTCAAACACAGGACCTTCTCTGTTTGGGAGCATTATATGAAATCAGGGTTGGGTTAAAATATACAATTTCACTGCATTTATGTTGGAAAGGCTTGAAGGAAAACTTCTCCCATGTGCAACAAGCTTTGCCTACATTTTCTTGGTAACAAATGTAATGAATCCTGCCCCATCAAAAAACCCAACAGAGAGGAGCATGCTAGCATGTTAGATGTTTTCTCCTGGAGCTCAGGTTTGTTCCTATTTTTTAAATGACGGCATCAGAGATTTTACTGTGACTCACCTACACATAAACCAGTTGTTTTAAATCTTTTAATCAGTCAAGCATGAAAAATGTGTGTGTGTGTTTTTTTTTTTTTTGTTTTGTTTTATTTTCCTGGTGAGAATAGGCTGTGTCAAACCAGCATTTTAGTCTGTGTTATTTAAACTACAGTTAGAAGCATACCCATTACAGATTACCAACTTTTGTGCCTTCTGACAATTTAAAGGAGCTTGTGGTAATATTTTTTTATGTAATTATCTAGTGAACAGATGCAGCAAACTGTGAGCAGAAAATCCATCAAAAACTAAACAGTCACATTTATATATGTAAATGGTTTAACTTAGCATAACTTTGCCAAATGCATTTACATAAGTACAGTAAACATCTAAATCATTTACTATAACGAAAAAGCAATAATGAAAAAACTAACAGACAAAAACAGAAATGTATTACTAATTTAAGTAAGCAAACCCTATTAGAGATCAAATCAGATGATGAGTTATTATGAGGGATGTTTCCTTGCAGACCATTTATTATATATATAGTGATGTGCAAAAGTCTTGAGCCACCCCTCATTTCTTTATATTTTGCGTCTAAGGAGCCAGACTTTCTTGTAATTTTTTGAACTGGTCTTGAGCAATAGTTCTTCAGTCTTTCTGAAGGTCTTTCAAAGTTTTTCTTTGGACATTGGCTGTTTTTTCTCTCATTTTCAGTCCAGTTCTGACACAGGACCTGAGAGATACATCTGGCCCCTCAGTAGATCCATCTACCGTTCACTGAAGCCTCATCAGAAATGGTCTCAGTAGAAGGACAGCTGTCAAGAAGTCATTCTTAAGGAAGGGAAACAGGGAGAAAAGGCTGAAGTATGTCAAATTACACAATAACTGAGCTGAAAATTAATGGCAACAGGTCTTATTGAGTGATGAATCCAAATTTGAAACATTTGTTCAAACTGTCATCAGTATGTATGGAGGAGGTCAGGAGAGAGGTACAACAGTGAGTGTCTAAAGCCATCTGTAAAACATGTGGTTTGGGGCTGCATTTCAGCCAGTGGTGTTGGGGATGTTGTCAAAATTGATGGAATTCTGAATGCAGAAAATTACTGTGAGATTTTGATCCATCATGAAATACCATCTGGAAAACATCTGATTGGCAACGGCTTCATTTTTCAGCATGCCAATGGTCCCAAACACACTGCCAATACAGTAAAAGTATACCTGCATAGAAAAACACACAGTGGAACACTATCAGTCATGGATTGGCCTCCCCAGAGCCCGGACCTCAACATTATTGAAGCAGTGTGGGATCATCTTGACAGAGAACGGAACAAAAGGCAGCCAACATCCAAAGAAGAGCTTTGAATGTCCTTCAAGAAGCCTGGAGAACTATTCCTGAAGACTACTTAAAGAAATTAATATTTACCAAATATTGACTTTCAAGCTCATTAGAATTGTACAAACTCTGTTTTTGCCTTATGTACTGTATTTCTATGTATGTGTGCACACGTTTCAATAAATCACTGCACATTTTCCTAGCAAATATACTGTATAAAGAAATGAGAGGTGGCTCAAGACTTTTGCACAATAGTGTATAGTATCAAAAATACATGGCAATATAAATATATATTTTATGTGCTAGCATTTAATGTGCATAAATTCAGCATTTTAACCTGCATTTAGTATCAAATTAGAAATCTATATACTTTGTATCTATTTACTTTGGCAATACCCCTCACCGCCCCTAATGGTTACAACTGCTCCCAGAACAACATACATACATACTATTTACTTACTATCAAAGGCAATCATTTTCTCCAGCAAGTCTTTGATTGGATCTCTCTCTGTGCATGTTTGTGGTCACATTTATTTCTCTTTTATTGGATGCTCTGCAAAGCTTCTCTAGTATTGTCTCAACCTTACAGATGAAAGGCCCTGCATGTGCTTACAGGGAGGCCAGGGAAGGAGCAGCTATACAGCTCTGATTCCATGGCTGTCCCCTGAGCATCCATGTCAATGAACCCAGCTTGTGGAAGCCTTGTCATAGGGGACCCACTCCCACACTGAAGCTGGGCATCTGCTGCAGAGCGATAGCCTTTCAGCACATTATCACGTAAGGCTATTCTTCTTGAGCACACTATAAAAGGATTTGTAATAGATTCATAACATGCCAGGCTAAATAATGTGTGTAGGGGGGTACTGGCTTTGTTCTTCTTTCCATCATCTTTATGCCAGTATGCACATAGTGACAGAAGCTTGGTTTTTGTGTCTGGCATTTTTCATTCACAACTTAGAACTCTGTGCGCACAAGGATTTCAAGGGATTGTCTTGTTCTCATATACAAAATAGGAGGAGGCAGATCACAGAGCATCTCGAAGTATGAAAAAAAAACCTGTGTGCGACTTCTATTGATACAGCATCTCACAATCATTTTTATTCAATACAAGAGTTCTTATAGTGTTTTCTGCATTTAATATAGTGGATATTTTTATCCTTCTCAATGTACTGAGAAGGCGATTGATGTAAAGAAAAATACCTCAAATCACACATTTTGCAAGTTTACATTTGGAGAGGCAACATTTCCCCAGACAGCTCCAGAATGATCTTCTGAGACAGCCACTCACAAGGAACACAGCCGTTAATTAGCTTAGTGCAGATAGTGTAGAGATATTTCTTTCAAATCACTGATAATAATTAAATCTTTGCACAAAACGATTAATGAAACACACCAATAAAGAACCTATCAGATATCATTTATAGTATGTAAATGTTCCGGGCAAGCTAAAACATTAAGATATCTAGAGTCCAACAGGAGCTAATGACATTATAAGGTGGTGGGTAGCTAAGTAAGAAATGTTATGGTGCAGAGTGGGTGGAGAGTGGTCTTTCTCAAATGGTGTTAAGACCTCTGGTGCCCGGCACATGTTCAAATTCAAATTGTACAAAGCACATTAAAAATACCAAACTATGCTGTTAAAGATCTAGCACTCTGATTTTGAGATACAGCCAACTGTGGCCTCCTTAGCTTTGTGAGGTGTTACAGAGGTCAGGAGCCCAGTTCTTCTTGGACTTTATCACAAACCAATCGTAGCAAATAGCAGAGCACTGATTTGTGTTAAAGTCATTCAATCATGCTCATGTTCGTCAGTTTAGTTTGAGTGAGCAAAAAGCAAGTCGAGTGAGGACTGGCCGTCTGCGAATACACACAAACCAGCAGGCTATGAGCAGGCCACACTCAACACTCAGTTCTTGAGTGCAACCCCATCGTGTAAGCATACTACTTTTTTTTTTTCTCTGACCTCTAGTTCTGAGGGTGTGTGTGTGCCTGCCTGCCTGCATGTCCATCTGTGTCCTCAACATGATTTCAGATGTTCTCACCTCAGTGTACAGCTGCACTTAACATTACACATATGTGTGCAATTTCGCCAACTGCTTGCTCACCAGTAAGACACTAAAACTGCAACACAGAACTGGCCGAATGATAAAGCAGTGACGTGTATTTAATTCTAAAGCCCAAGAATCATGATTAGATTGAAGGTGTCTCATTAAGATCTTAGATAAAAATGGCCTCTATAGAGTAATGGTTGCTTGACTGATAATGTTTTGTACTATCATTGTTATTTCAGTCATTCTATCCAGTGTAGCCTAATGCTGTTTCAGAGTTAATTGTTATTTTTTTGCAGTGCTTCTAATTGTGATTTCCATTTACACTTTCACCTAATTACATGGCTCTTTTGTGACTCGGATGATGCAATTACTGTGTGTTTCAGAAAATGGGATGAAATGTCCTAATTGGTGTATGTGTAAGTAAGATTTTTTTTCTTTCTTTCTTTTGGTATGCATCTAGTGAAATTAAAGCTCTAAGTGTCTACTGTGCAATTACACAAAGTTCCCAAGAACTATATTGAGGCTTGGTAGATTTTCTTACTTAACACAGCACGTTGCCAAAGTTGGTCATGCTTCTTTATGCTGATTGGCTGAAGAGAATAGGTTTTAGCCCACTGCTTGGTATTCACCAAAAAAAAAAAAAGAATTGCCAAATCTGCATTCTCTACAATGAATAAGTAAGTGACCTGAAAAAGCTCCTATCTCCAGCAGCAATGACACTACTCTAGGTTCTTCAGGCTGCTTGAAATTCCAACTAGGCAGTTGTCCCTCAGGATGAGCTTTATTCAGTGTAAACCCACAGAGCAGTGTCACAGTCACTCTGCTGTACTGGCTTTTTTGTCAAAGGTCTATTTAATCAAATAGACACCATATATCCCATCTCTCCATACATCCATAGGTATGGGGCTTAAGATTTTGATAAACTACTTTATAGCCTTAGCAAAAATAACAATCTTAGGTTTGAAACACACACACTGTGATTGTGCAGGAATACACACTTAGCTGTAATGGAGACCTTGTCACTAGTGCATATTTGAAAGTTGCTTTCTACCTCTTTAAGGTAATGATCTAAATCACAGCACACACAATAATATATATTTAAAAAGTATATGATTCTTTCCTTTTAAGGCAAATGTGTTTGCAAAGTGCTGTGAAGCAGGATCAAGTTCAATTAAAACCAATGGAGGTTTTCATTTTCACCTGTGGTACTGCAATCAATGATTAATACGTTGCATAACTAATGGTGTTGCAAGCCTGTGTGCTATTACTGTTCAACAGTAGCATTAGTTCTTGGGGTTACAAGTATGATGCTTCCAGGATTAAAACTAAGAAATTACTAAAGAGTACTATAGCCAGTATACTTTTCATTTTATTATTATTATTATTATTATTATTATTATGGGAAATTGATCTAGTCTATGAAGGGGTTAGGCATAAATTGAAAAAGGTCCAAAGGCCAATTCAACCTTCTGTCAAACCACAAAAAGGTGACCAGTGCATATTTCTGCATGATGGCTGCATCAAAAGCAGCACTCTGGTCACATGCCAAGATGTTCATTATGGAAGTTGCAAATCCTGTATATTTTTATTACAACTCAGTCACCTCATTTAAATCCTCTACAGTCCCACTCTGCCAGGCATTTAAGCCAATCCTAAAGTTGGAATTATTGCGGTTAAGTCTCCATTAGCCGCACTCCATCTTTCAGCAGTACCGCCGATGCTCCAGATTTAGATACCGCCATCTCCTGTAACCACCTGATACATACTGTCCAATAATCATGCTAATGCAATAAAAACTCCAGTGGCAACAGCAGATTAATGGGAGTTTCAGTTGAGTCTGGCACTTCTTCATCTTTACCTAATGCCCCTAATGATTTAGTGTGCTTTACTTTGGATTGTTGCTTGGCTAGTGGAATACAGCTGTTGGCTGAGAGAAGTAGGGGCATAAAGTATTTTTGTTACATTTGATTTTGTTACTATTTAGAGAAAAAGAAAAGCACAGCAACAGAATAACTCAGCATTTTCTCAGCATAACTTGCTCTTAACTGAATCTAGATAAATTGTCAGAAAAGGTCAAATATTGTATTTCTTCTGATAGAAGAAGCATGTAGCATACAGTTACTAACCTTTAGAAGATTTCTAAAGCTTTAGTTTTAACACTCTCATAGCAGTTACTATTTTGAGCCAAAGGCTAAACTGAAAATAAAGCAAATAAAATTAATATAAAGGTGAACAAGTCAGAGAACATCATATATGTGAATAGTTTACCATTGTACCTTTGTATTGAAATAAGGTCTAGTTGGATTCCATCTAGTTTTACAGGGGCCTTGGGAAAAAAAAAAAAGGAAAAAGAGAAAAAAGAGTTGGCTTATTTACACTGGTATGCCTGTAGTTTTGGGCGCTGTGGCTGCCAAAAGTGACATACACACAGATATTGAACTTTTACACAAGTGAGAGTGCCATGTGTGTCTTTTAACAGTTACCATCCCATAAACCTGTTTGTATGTTCATTATTATGAAACCATGACAATGAAGGTCCCCTATATGAACCAAAAGACCAGTCTTGCCCTAAACCTAACCAAGTTAATTTGATGCCTATGAACTTAGTAGTTAGTTGAAAACAGTGGGTTATTTTATGCACATCTCATGAGGTGTGATCAAAAAGTTGCACAACTTCTTGGAGAACTTATAGCAGCACATTTGCAATGAGCACTTAATCTCCGCTATTCTGTCAAAACAGTAACCATTCAACTTAAAGCAGGGAGGGTGGCCACTGACAATTGGATTGGTGTGGCCCAAAAAGATTTTGTGGGCACACAACGATGGTGCAAACTACAGTTTGGGTTGAATGACTTCCCTCAGATGCCTCAGGACATTACAGTAGAGCTATGCACTGACAGTCTGATCGTGGGGGACAAAATCACACAATGCAGAACTGCATAACCCCAGAAATACCAAAAAGAAAGACAAATATACTGCTGGCTGTGCTACTGACACGATGCACCACCTAATCAACATAGAGCAAATTAAAGCATGTGGAACTTTTCTGTAATCATTTTAAAGAGTGTAAATTTTTATCACTAGGCTACGTTATCAGTCTGTCTACGCTGTACCTCTATGAATCATTCTGCTCCTCTGACTGGCATGTAATGTGCTTGTGGGATGACTCATTTACGTGTGACAGACATCCTAAATGCTAGATTAGAGAACTGTGTCTTATCTAATAGAACTAAAAGGGAATAGGATGCCTTCGAGTTAAATCAGGCTGTCTCGCAGGATACCCATCAACCCCTGTTATTTATTAATATCTTTCATACTGACAGACTAGGAGATTATGTGTAATTACGAAGATAAGAGAAATTAAAGGGCTCTGTTCCTATTGACCTGCCTAATGCAGTGGACTGAAATCAGGGTCCCTGAAAGCGTGTTTGCGAGTGGCGGATGTGCATTATCCTGACATATTATGAGATGCTTTAAATCAGCCTCTCCCATGTTCTCTCTTTTTTTTTTAACCTGCCACTGACTAAACTGTCTGCAAATTAACAGAGAGACAGGCCCAACACCTCATCTGGAGCATGAAATAATGTGTATGAAAGTTTGGATGGCAGTCATATAAAGACTTTTAATGGTGATTTTTTTCTTTTTCCCAAAATGTGTGTGCTTTCTAATTTATTTCTCTAATTTGATTGATCATACATGCAAATAACAACTTAAGAACAACAGTGGATAAGGGCACCTCATTACTGATTTGGTGATTGTCTTGATACAGCGCAGATAGAGTATTCAATTTGTCAGCAATGATTCCATTCCATTTATGTGTCTGCAAAATACACAGTTTTTCCAGCCTACAGATAAATTCCCCTTTTCCTAAATCAGTAGTTAGTAGGATGCAAACAGTTGTCAGTAGGATCATCTCATGCCATTGTTAGGACTGACCCAAATATTCTTGTTGCCATGGTACTCATTGCAAAAAAAAAAAAAATCAGTATTTGAATATTCTCACTGGGCTCATCTGTAAAGGCAGGGCAACAACTCTATTGTCCAACATGAAACGGAAAACGTGACTTTGTTCTAAAGAATGGCAACAGTTGATAAAATGTAGCAGATTTGAAACCGAGGGGGGCATCCCCTAGCAAGGACAATGGAATTCCCAAATGGGTCACCTCCCAGTACCCCACCCAGGGACTCCAAGAAGGCTGGGTAGTCTAAACTGTAGTTCAGCGCATAGGTGCAAACAAAAGTCAAGACTGGTTCCCTGACCTGAAAGCGCTAGGAAACAACCCTCTTGTTCACTGGGGAAAACCCCAACATTCAGGCATCAAACTGGCTAGATACAAATATACCCACCCCTCTCCACTGCCTCTCACCAAAGACAACTCCAGAATGGAACAGAGAGCATTCCCTCTCCAGGAGACTGGTTCCAGAACCTGAGCTATCCACTGGGGTGAGCCCCACTGTATTTAGCCAGTATCCCTAAACGTCACACACTAGCTCAGGCTCCTTCTCAACCAGAGAGGTGACATTGCATGTCCCTATAGCCAGTTTTGGTAACCATTGGTTGGAATGTCAGGACCTCCACCCCTGAACCCCTGATCGCCACCTGATCCACATACAGTGGTGTGAAAAAGTGTTTGCCCCCTTCCTGATTTCTTGGTTATTTGCATATTTGTCACACTTAAATGTTTCAGATCATCAAACAAATTTTAATATTAGTCAAAGATAACCTGAGTAAATACAAAATGCAGTTTTTAAATGATGATTTCATTTATTAAGGGAAAAAAGATATCGAAACCTACCTGGCCCTCTGTGAAAAAGTAATTGCCCCCTAAACCAAATAACTGGTTGTGCCACAATTGGCAGTAAGAACTACAATCA
This sequence comes from Paratilapia polleni, assembly GCA_015106735.1. NCBI lineage: Eukaryota > Metazoa > Chordata > Actinopteri > Cichliformes > Cichlidae > Paratilapia > Paratilapia polleni. The sequence continues at coordinate 11,502 of VUQI01011676.1, forward strand.
AGCAATTGTGATAACTGGCAATGAGTCTTTCACATCACTGTGGAGGAATTTTGGCCCACACTTCTTTGTAGAATTGTTTTAATTCAGCCACACTGGAGGGTTTTCGAGCATGAACGGTCTGTTTAAGGTCATGTCAAAGTGTCTCAGTCAGATTTATATCCAGACTTTGACTAGACCCCTCCAAAACCTTCATTTTGGTTTTTTTTAGTCATTCAGAGGTGGACTTGCTGGTGTGTTTTGGGTCATTGTCCTGCTGCATATCCCAAGTGCTCTTGAGCTTCAGGGAACAAACTGATGACCAGACATTCTTCTTCAGGATTTTCTGGTAGAGAGCAGAATTCATGGTTCCATCAATTACAGCAAGTCGTCCAGGTCCTGAAGCAGCAAAACCGCCCCAGACTGTCACACTACCACCACTATGTTTGACTGTTGGTATGATGCTCTTTTTATGAAATGCTGTGTTAGTTTTACACCAGATGTAACAGGATTCAAACCTCCAAGAAAGTTCAACTTTTGTCTCATCAGTCCACAGAATATTTTTCCAAAAGTCTTGGGGATCATCAAGATATTTTTTTGGCAAACATGAGACGGACCTTTGTGCTCTTTTTGGTCAGCAGTGGTTTTTGCCTTGGAACTCTCCCATGGATGCCATTTTTGCCCAGTCTCTTTCTTATTGCTGAATCATGAACACTGACTTTAACTGAGGCAAGCGAGGCCTACAGTTCTTTAGATATTGATCTGGGGTCTTTTGTGACCTCCTGGATGAGTTATCGATGCGCTCTTGGAGTAATTTTGGTAGGCCGGCCACTCCTGGGAAGGTTCACCACTGTTCCAAGTTTTCTCCATTTGTGGATGGTGGCTCTCACTGTGGTTCACCCTTTCCAGACTGATCAATGTCAATGACTTTGTTTCTCAGCTGTTTGTTTAGATCATGGCATGATGTGTTGCTTTTTGAGATCTTTTAGCCGACTTCACTTTGTCAGACAGGTTCTGTTTAAGTGATTTCTTGATTCAACAGGTCTGGCAGTAATCAGGCCTGGGTGTGGCTGGTAAAATTGAAGTCAGCTTTTTAAAAAATGTGGTTAATCCCAGTTAATTCATGATTTAACCAGTTATTTGGTTTAGGGGGCAATTAGTTTTTCACAGAGGGCCAGGTAGGTTTGGATATCTTTTTTCCCCTTAACAAATGAAATCATCATTTATAAACTGCATTTTGTATTTACTCAGGTTATCTT
>VUQI01011679.1:4077-23921 GCA_015106735.1 Paratilapia polleni
AACAACAACTCAGTGCAAAATAAATTAATTTGTGCCCACTGAAAGGTTGACGTAAGGATGGGCATTCAACTTACTCTTTACACCCACACATTCGATTCTGTTTGGGTTCATTTTGAGTTTAATTAGATTAATTATGCCCATTCCCAGCTGCAAGAGATGCAACAGTTAATTCCAACTTTCTACTCATAATGTGAGACAAATAGGAGTTTGAATGGCAGATAGTTACCTGTCCCAGTAGTAGGCATATTATTTTGCTATGTCAGCAGGGTCTTCTGTTCAGTCTCTTCGTGCGTTAGCACGCTGAGTATGATTTATTGTAGAAATGTTATCATGTGATCTCCACACAGGATTTAACAAAAAAATAAAAGGAAAAAAAAAAAAAAACTACTCTTCACCATTTAAAATGGTTACACATAATGACAGATCACCAAGGACACAAGCTTCCTTTGAGACATGAGAGCACAAGGAGGGCAAAAAGACCCTTTCCATGTGAGTAAGCCCATCGCCATCTATTTCTCTTTTAACATGTTTAACCTAATAAAACATACTCACCTTGACTTAAAACTAACAAGGTATATAACTTAGGGTCTTCAAAAATCACATCAAATGTGTTTCTAACTATAGAAACAAAGGTATTAATTACCTCTTTGCTCCTGCTGCGACTGCGTCTGTATTTTCTGTCACCTGGGGAGAAAAAAAAAAAAAAAAAAGACAGCAGAGTACATTTCAGTAATAAGTTTCTGACTAAATTTGTCTGACAAGACGAGGTTCACAGCAAACCACTGTGTAGTGGACCAGATTCTGGAGTAGAGTAAGATTAACAGTGCACACATTTAATATGCACTATTTAAAAAACATAAGAGCTTAATCTTTGCACAGCAGTTGTGGTTACATGTTAATAAACTGTAATATGTTGATGTATCCACATGTCAGAGAGGTTAGAAAAGCTTATATATGTAGCTAAATCAGAGGGGAGCTCCATTCTGCCAACACCTGATCATGTGTGATATTTGTTTACATTGTCAGATCCTCCCATTAGAGACAGTGTCTGTAGCTCTCTCTCTCTTCCCTCCAAGTGGTGTGTGTGTTCGATGCTGAGACAGGTGGAGACTGCCGATTGGCCAATTTGAAGAAGCTGGTGCCTTTGGATTGGATCGCTGGATGGACAGCAGCATCTTAAATGCCAGCTGACCTTCACGTCAGCCCTCTCCTCGCCTCTTCTGCACCCAAAAAATGAGCCAGCAGATAATTTGTCATTTGAACTGGGTGTTGTGTTTGAGAAGCCTCATTAGGAACTAGGAATTGAATCCTGAGAGTTGAGTTTGCATATTCTGACATTGGTGCTGTTAGCTGAGAGATTCTTGTGAACAGTCTTTGTAAATGCTAAACTGTAAACACTGAACATACACTGTAAATACTGAGCACTTTACAGCAGGTCAGCAGGAGTGAGAAGCCCTTTTTGTTGAAATCCTTTTTCTCCTGTTTACTTTTTGTTAGGGAAGACTAGGGATCATTATAAACTTTCGTTTGTTGTTTTGGGCACTCCTCACGTCTGAAGGAAATAAATTGCTGCTCAGTATCTTGAATTGTTCTGTGCTGCTGGCCCTTTCTTCGGGGTGGGAAGAGTGGGGAGTGACATCTAGGTTACCTCTAGGCCAGGAACATAACAAAAGTGTATACTATAACTGTAACACATCTGGCATTTTTTTTGCTCTCTGTGTACTGGTGCTGAATACTAACGTTTTCGGTCCCTGGAACGTGACCTTGACCGTGAATGGTGATGTTTGGAGCTTCTGGGAGACTTTGATGACTCCATATGCTTTTTTCTGTGATGAACTGGGGAGCCTGATCTGGTCAAGTCGACAGAGTCGTTGTCACTCGCCTGAAACAAATGGATATGTGAAATTACAGCAGCAGCTAATTAGTGAAGTGCAGTATACTCAAGTAAAGTTTTATACAGTTCAAAAAGCAGAGGGAACTATTACTACTATAACTCATGGGCTATTAGAAAAACTGAATCAGGGGTTTTCCTGAATAGTAAAAAGAATGTGGTTTTGGCCTTTCACTAAATGGAAAAACCAAAACAAAACACCAGGACTGTAACAAAATAAAATTTTAACCAGTCTTTTTATTTGAATTGGGTTTAATTTAGTCAAGCTTAGAAAACATTTTTGTTTGTAAAACGGGTGAAAGTACCTGGAAAATGCATACAACCGTACCGTTAAGTAAGGTTAAAACAGACTCTTTGCTGTAACTACTTGAGGACAGATCATGGTTGTGTGTAGTCACCTCCAAAAGCCCATTTTGAGCCAGAAGAACAATGGATGATGTACAACACACAAATAGATCCTTAGTGAAATGTATACCCGTTAATGGTGCTGATAGAAGTTATTAGGAACCAACAAGTGTATAATGGAAACATTTCCAGCTGGAGGAATCAAAAGATTTCTTAACCAGCTTTACACGTATAATCGCTAAAATCAGCACCTTTGTGGGTTTGATACACACAGAAGGGTTTTTCCTGGCTCAAAATTAGCTTCTGCGTGGTGCCTATGCACATAAGCATAAAGTTAAGGCTCTTTGTTACCTTAATTAACAAACGTTTGTGCATTTTCCTGATATTTTTGGCCATTTGACAAATACAAATGCATTTTAATCTTGAGTAAATTAAACCCAACCTAAAAAAATACCATTTAAAATTTTTTTTTTTAATTATAGTGCAGGTGATTTTCCTTTGGAAATTAATCAAAAAGATTAATGTCTGATTTTCACACACATGAATAGGGTTTTAGTAAGGATGGGATGCAGTGCTGTGTAGCCTACAGGCACATCATTAATATTCTTTTTTGTTTCATTTGGAAAATGTCTTTTAATATTGCTCAGCAGTTTTGATCACAATGTGGTACACGTTTAACATCATTCAATACCACGGTGAAGATATATTGGTATTTAGCGCGTGGCCCACACAGACTAAAAGACTTTTGAAAGTGCAGTCAATAGCATTACCGTAGCTGACACGCATACCATAGGTCACTGCAATGTTAATTAATAGTTAGCTACGTCGATGCTAACGTGTTGCCATTATCATCGGCTAAATGTGTAGATTCTACTGATCTCATGAGCTGAGCAGCCAGTAATCCATGATCAAATCTTATGGAGCTAAATCTCTCTATGTTCGTTTTTCCACACTTTCACCGCAGTGGAGCAATGTTAACGTCAGCTACTTCGCTAAGCTAACACACGCTAGCCGCCATCTTTAAGAAAAAAGAACAAATTCGGAATAAAATCGAAAACTTGTACTAAGATTATAAAGACATCGTTAAACCTATGTGCATCTTTTTTTATAATAACATAACGGCACTTACCGACATTATGCCGAAGTACAGTATATCTATGTAACTGCGATTTTTCTTTTTGTTATATTAGCGAACGAAGACAGAGAGGTAGAAAGGTAGCTAACTGCTAATGCCGTTGACTAGCTCAGCTAATCTGATCTGGGTTGCCAGTTGTTACCTCTTGAATGCCCCCAAAGTGAAATAGAAGTAGGGACATGGATAATAATAATAATAATAATAATAATAATAATAATAATTTGAAAATTAACAAAGTCAATAATTATTTAGGTACATATTAATTATGAGTAACACTGTATTTTAATAGCTTTACAAGTTTAGTAAGTTAGAATAGGACGAATAGGACACCCTGCAAACATTTCCTGTTTTATATACACACACACACACATACATATGATACGTTTGTCTTAAGAATGCAAACATGGCCATATTAGTCCTAATGTTTAAACCATTGCATTAAATGCGGCAGTAAATCATCAAACCTGGCAACACCGAAGGGCTCACCGGATATTCCTGCAATGCCCCGCCTTCATATTGGTGTTATTTTACCCTCGATTGAGCCTTTCGGGCAGCGCTTAATAGCAGGCCAAATAAGCTTAGTCATTTAAATGAACGGGACTGGATTACAGATATGTTACATTAAACATGTTACAATAAAATTCTGAGTGTTGCGTGTGTTACTTACGCCATCCTTACAGATAGCGCTAGATTTTCACCTTATGCTGTAAAGAAATTGTATCTGAAGGACAAAACTCGGGGAATAATCACCACAAGAAACTCACTCCTAATAACCTACAACAACCCGCCAAATTCTAAAGCGAAACACTGTGGCGTTATGTCGACTCTCTCTGCTTTAGTTATCCGATTATTTCAATAAATTGGTGAGTTACTGTCCTCTTCATCTACGTAATAAAAATCAATTTTCCATTGTTTGTAGATATCATCATCTTACACTATATTGGTTTTGTAATTCTCCGCTAAGTAGCTAGCTTTGGCGTTATAACATTATTACTGACAGCTAGCTGCCAGTCTTGCTAAATTGCAAGAAATCGTCTTTCCTGTCTCAGCTCCTCGGAATGGCGATGTGGAGCGACGTTGAACTTCTGACCAACGAGGATACAAACACTGTCCGTTTCGATAGTGTGTCACGGGAGGAAAATAGTAGCGGTCTGTATCAGGTGGACACGCTGGTCACAATCTCCAGTGCTAATGAGGTAATGAATGCTGTGGTATGAAGCTCGGACATGCTCTGAGGCATCCCCGCTGCTGTTTATCCACTACACACTCATGTAAAGGGGTGTAGCAAAGACTTCTGTGACCGTATTAGTATTTTAAGCAAAATCTATTAGCCCTCATTGATCTTACAGAAATATTGGTTCTTTGCAGGTGCAGACAGATCCCCGTCTCACGTCCTCCAGCGGCTCAAACTGGAGTTTTATTGTTGCTGACAAGACAGTCATTCTGTTTGATCAGAGCTATCAGACCATCCTGCTGCTTCTTAACTTTGGTAAACATTTCCATCTTATATTCCTCCTGAAAGATCCAGGCATGTGTCCTCTCAGATTACTTACGCGGCTGCATACAAATCAGCTGGTCCAAGAAGTTGTCTCTTCAAGTTTTTTTGGTAACAGCTGTACATAAACAGAAAGGTTGTGTTTTTCAGACACCGATGTCGATGCCATTGATGTGTGCCTGAAGGGAAAGTTTTTGGTGGTTTGTGAAAGAAATGGAAACCTTCATTTGATCTACATTCCACAAAAGAGAATCCTCTTAACCAGGGTACGTGCTTTTTTTAAATGATCTTTAAGGCCTTCTAGAGTAGAACAACATTCATTCATTCATTCATTCATCAGTCTTACGTCTCACTGTTACACTGTGCCTGTCTGAATAATAAAGATGAACTATACATGATGGCAGCAGCAGTAAAAATAAATCCTGACAACTTGAGTCTTTTCCTGTGGTGAGTTTGTGTGAGGGGTTACATTATTAACATGCTGTGTTGTCTTTTGGATTTGAAGTCTCTGGTTGAGAAACCATCCAATGGGGAAAAGAAAACCTACCGTTATCTCATCATGGATGAGGACAAGGCATCCTCAGGTGATATGAGAACTAACTACTGAGAAATTAATATGTACAGGAAATATAAATGCATCTAGAAGTTATTCTCTAGCTGCCATGTCTATTTGTTTTTTCTTGTGTGTTTATTATTGACAGGGATGTACCACGTCTTCCTTCTCATAAAGGATGGGTTTTTCCACATTACAAACCTTTCCTTGGCAAAGATTGAGACAGGTATCAAAATTTATGTGCCACATCTGCCAAATTTCTTTTTTTCAGAACCTTTTTTTTTTTTTTTTACTGAGTGAAATATTCTTCTGTCCTTTGTCATTCTAGCCATTGAAAAAATGGATGTAGGAGGTTTGAAGGAAGTAAGTTAAGGCAATCTTCTTTTCATGCACTAGCAGTAACTTTTTTTTTCAGCTATGGAGATATAATCACACTTTCTTTATTTCAGCTCCAGTCTCTGATCAAGATAGATTTTTACTCCTCCAAGGATTACCACGAGGAGGGTTGCAGTACAGCAGTGATGTACAGTCTGGGCCATGAAGTCCACCTAATGATTGGGGTCAGTGTCCATCAGTGACAGGTTTTATTCATTTGATTTCCAGCTGTAATTCTGACATATTGGTTACATGTGAAAGAAAGCATATTGAAAGGACAAAAAAGAAAAAGAATGATGATTACACACCATGGTTCTTCAAATATGTATTGCTCATTCTGTGCTGCTCTCTGGATTTCACTTCACATTTAATTTCATCCCGTCTCAAACCAGCAAAAGCTGCACTTTTTAATTCCAAATGATTCACAAACATTTCTAAATATTGCAAGGTTATGTTACTCTTAAAAGGGGCCCACTGCTATGAAACAACACTTATAAGAAAACAAAGTATGTTTCCAAACTGAAACTGAAACCAATTTTTAATGGCAGGCTTACATCGGACACTTTATTAGGTACACTTTGCTAGTACCGAGTGGGACCCGCTTCTACCTTCAGAACTGCCTTAGTTCTTTGTGGCATAGATTCACCAAGATGCTGGAAACATTCCTCAGAGATTTTGGTCCATATTGACATGACAGCATCACACAGTTGCTGCAGATTTATCGGCTGCACATCCATGAACTGCACAACCAACAGCCATGCCACGTTCAAAGTCACTTAAATCACCTTTCTGCCCCATTCTGATGCTCAGTTTGAACTTCAGCAGGTTGTCTTGACCATGGCTACATGCCTAAATTCATTGAGTTGCTGCCATTTGATTAGATATTTGTGTTAACAAATAGTTGAACAGGTGTACCTAATGAAGTGGCCGATGAGTGTATCTGTGGACTTAAAATCATAATTAACCTTACTGATAAAACTGAAAAAATCAATATGCTTTCCTTATCATTTGTCACAACATAATCATCTTGACAGGGGGATAAAGAAAATGTTTTGACTCACTGGACGATGGACCCTCACCAGGCAAAGATGTGCTTTGTTCAGTCCATCAACAGTAGCTTAATTCAAGGTAAACGCTCTCTGTTGCCAAATATTGCAACACTTTGTCTTTATGTTGTTTTGAAAGATGGTGGTTATAAAATTAAAATGTTTTATCTGAATGTGATGCAACAAGTGATCATTTTAGGAGCTGTTTTTTTGTCTTTGCAGGTGTGAGGAAGATGGTGGTGGTGGATAATCTCTTGTATATCCTTGACACTGAGGTGAGTTAGCTGCTTGATATAGCAGTGCAGACTATTAGATCAGTCAGTATTTGAGCTTCAGTGTTCTGAATTGTTTATTGTGTTTCAGGATGTTCTGAGTCTTTGGGACCTGCACTTCCTTGTCATGATTCACTGCTGGCCAGATCTAGCCATCCATGACTTTCAGCTCACCACAGAATGCAGCTCTGCCTCTATGGTGGCGTATGTATCAGTGTTTTATAATGTGCTGTAACTGTAAACGTACAGAGGGACGTGTTGAAAGTGTTAATTATTACATGTTGTGTTACAGCCAAGACAAGGGTAGCATGAAGATGATCACACTAACAAAGCAAGACAACAGTCAGGTAAAAATACAGCTCCTGTTGAAGAAGCTATAACGAATGATTTTCTGTAGTCCTGCTCTGAAGTCAGCATGTTGGGTTTAAATTTTTCAGATCAGCTCACTGCAGATACGCTTCCTACCCTCTATGACTGTCTGCTACTCTCTTGATGTTTCCTCGGTCTCCTGTCTCGTCCACACAAAAATAAACATGGTAAACAGTCAACACAAACTAACATGTTACACTAATTTTGCGACTGCAATTTCTGTCTGATGATATTTCTACATATTAAAATTTGTTGTCTTTTCACTGTAATTTCAGGATGCAATTTATTTAGTCGAGGGGATTTGTGAGAACCCAGAGAGGTAGGATATGTCTGAATGATTTTTACTGTCATTATCAGCCTGTACTTGGTGTTCAAACATTGAGCCGTGTTTGTTTGTTTTTTTCTCTTGGTCTTTAAATAGTCGAGGAGAGCCAGTAGCTTCTGTTGTTCTCCGATGCTTCACAGAGGCTTTGCCTGAGAACAGGTACCTAATTTAATTGCTGTTCGTGAGGTATAGTCTATATGATGTTAATATAATTTGACTTACTTGACTCTTCTTTATTTCTAGGCTCAGCAGACTTCTTCACAAACATATGTTTGAAGAGGCTGAAAAGTTTGCCATCACATTTGAGCTGGATTTAGAGGCAAGTGAGGCTATCGGTCATGTAGATAAAAGTTAAGTTTGGGCTTAGTGGATAAATAAATTTAAAACAGAAAAACTGATTTAATATTTTATAAAGAAAGTGGGAAGCGCTGCATGGCTCTGACGGATGATCCCACAGGTGCTTTTCCCTGCAGACCCTCATGAATTAGTTGATATGCATTAGTCTGTGTTTGGGATTTTTTGTTTTTTTTGTTTTTTTGGCAGTGTGCATGGAGCATAAACTTTAAATATCTCTTCAGCTGAAGACTTGACTGAGGAGTGCGTTGGTTGTTTTCTGTGGTTATATTTGCACCACATAATATCTAGCAGGATTTCCGAGGTTTTGTTTTTTTCATATTTATTGCTGTTACTTTAGATAACTTGATCTATATAATTTACCTTCCTAAATGATGCTGTACACAATGAACACTATTTTTGTTTAGCTTGTCTACAAGGTGAAGCTTGACTTTGTGTTGGAGCAGCTGGCCTCTGCATCAGTGGGCGGCTATGGAGAGGATGTGTGGTCTGAACTCGTAGAAGAAGCCAAGACTAACCTGATAAAGATCACAGTGAGTATTTTTAGTGTTCAATTTGCTGTTCCAAAATATTTATATAATTATATAAATCGTTAACAACCCCTTATTTATAGAGGTTACCTTTTTATGTTGTCTAGGATGAGCAGTATGTGGTGGAATACTGCCTCAAGGCTCCATGGCCGACCTTTGAGACAGCAGAGAAGATGCTAAATCATGCTGCCATGCGATACTCCTCCTTACAGATCCAAGAGGCCTTGGCCAGACTGGCCACTTTCTGCAACCTCCACGGCTTGGAAAAATTCAAGTGAAGTCAATGTCTTAGTGGCCAATTCTGCATTACTATGTTATACAGTACTTCTTGCATGTTGTGGTTTGTTTGTTCATGTACAGTAATGAGTGGTTTTGCTACTTTGCCATCCACAGTGGAATTGCCTGGATTGAGTTTCTGAACAGCACTGATAATCTAGGAGAAATTCTGGCCCATTTAAGAGAAGGAGACATGAAGGGTGCACAGCTTCTTTGGCTCAGATATGAGGTAACAATTCAGTCAGCAGTTTATGTGCAGAAAACTTGTCACATATCAATTAATTCAACAACTAATCCAAAAACAGTGGTTAGAAATGTATTATTTTGGGTTGGTGTTGAGGTCTATTGTGATGTTTTGTGACAGGGACAGGTTGCAGCAGAGTTTAATGAGAGCAGCATTGAAGCCGTGCTGAGTGCCATCCCAGAGGACCTGCCCTCCCAAGACCTCTGTCCATGGTTTAGGACAGTTTTTGTTCCTTTTGTGAGGAGAGTGGTCCCACAAGGACAGGTGGGATACAGTCCCCCATTCATAAAATACTGTTGTCTCCAACATATAGTGGTATGTTTAATCAAGGTTCTGCCTGTATGTCCCTATAGAGAATCCTAGCAAAGTGGCTCGAGCAGAAGGCAAGGAATCTGGAGCTAACAGAAAAGGTAAAGATGAGAAATTTGACCTGAAATCTTTGATAAGTAGAACCAGGCTCTGCTACTTTAGAATTACACTGTTTTAAACTATTTATTTATTTTATTAAATTAATTGTATAAACTCAAACACATATTTTCAGCTTTATCAGTGAGTTGAACATGTGGATACAGGGTTTTCCTTGGCTCAAAATGGGCCTGTTTGAGGTGGCTACTCGTGTAAACACGATTGGTCCGTATACAGTTGAGGCAGTGAGTCTTACCCAACAGACATTTTTGCAGTTTCCTGTTATTTCTGACCAACTGATAAGCAAAAATGTGTTTTAGGGTTGATTAGATTCAACTCCACTTACAAAAAACTTGGTAAAAATCACAGTCCTGGTGATTTTTCTCTGATGGAAGGCCAAAACCTGTTTGGTGGACAAATGTTTAATATGCACAAAATACCCCGGGATCAGAATGTAAATTTTTTTTTTCCAGGGTGCTTGGCCTCAGAATGGGTTGGACCTGGCTGTGCTTGGACTGCCCTCTTTATGGGCATGGATGAAATCTTTATATTTTATTTTTTATTTTTTTTAAGGATAACAGTAATTCTGTTGAAGAAGTGGAGAACCTTAAATCTCTGGTGTCTAACCTCCGTCAGCTGCTGGACCTCCATCGGAAATACAACTGCACACTTTCCCTTTCAGTCTTTGAGAAGGTTTGTCTTTTACTAATAATTACACCTGAATCTCAACCAAGTATTACCTGTTAGATTCAGATCACAAATGATTGTATAATTTAAAAAAAAGGGTCGCTACCCTGATGAAGGCCACTTCTAGTGGCTAAAATAGCACAGTCGTCCTTCCTGTGTCTTTGTTTTTAGATTTCATTTGATGATTATTGAAATCAAACTGTGTTAAGGATAGGTTTTCTCTTGCATGCATTGTACTGTTTTGGTCATGAATTACATCATACTGGAAGAATGTTGTCCACAGTGCATTTCTATGGGAACATTATGCTTTTAGCAGAGGTATATTCCTGGTGTTTTGGGATTTGTGATGTAACTTTTCTTCTTTCATAATTTAAAAGGGGACTGTGTGGAGTGTGGCGTTTTTCATGCTGGACAAAGTGCCGGCTCCGGAGCTGATCGCTGCCACAGTGGAAAACAGCGTCAAGCCGTACACTGAAGAGCACGAGATTCCTTTCGATGAGCTACTTCTGCAATACATCAAAGTAAATCTCCATTATAGCATCATACACATTCAAAAGTTTATGTTTAGTTTATCAGATACTTGATGCTGCCCGTGTTTCTCCTCCTAATATGATCTTCACTAGGATTTGCTGGAGCGCTGCAGTTCTCAGACCACAACACTTTTCACAGAATGGGAAGCTAAAGCGGTGGCTGTGCTGGACTGCATGACTGATACTGATGTAAGTTTGTGTACCATTACATGGTGCACAACACGACGGTTAATGTGCACAAATATTTGAGTGAAAAATTAGCTTAGCGGCAGGAAAAAAGCCAGTGGGAGTTGTAAAATCTCAAATTATGGCGTTTTCTTCCAGCTGATGGTCGATGCTGTGCTGGAGATCATGCAGAAAGCTGTGGTACCCTGGAGTAATGTGGTGGAAAAACTGGTTCAACAGTATCTAGAGATGGACGGACCAAAGTATGCTTTACATTGTTGCCTCCTTGAAGAAGCATTAATGTGAGACATTAAATCAAATCCACAGAGGTATGATTTTTCTCCTGTCTAATTTATTTGCTAGACAAGAGCTGTTAAAGGAGAGCTATCGTCTGATGGAGATTAGGAAACTTCTCAGAGGATACGGCATCCGCAACTTCAACCTGTCTAACAGCACTCAAATTATGGTATGTTTGGATTGATTTATGTAACATATGACCTCTGCTGTGCCTGCATATAAAATAACATCCATTCACATGTTTTCCACAGACACTGATTAGATACATTCTCAAGCAAGAGTTACCAATGTCCTTGGAAGACTCCTTGACGTTAGCTGAGGCGTACAAACTGCCAACATCCCAGATAAATTATCTGTATGTCATCCAGCTCATAGGCCAAAGCAAGGTATGTAAATCCACATGTGAGTTTTAAATTGCAAGTTATTGATTATCTGTACCTTTCTGTGTTCCTGGTGTGTAAGTATGAAGTCTCCTGTGCTGCTTTTCAGACTGAGGAAATCTTGACTCTGCTGAAGAAGCTGTCACCTGCAGAGGCAGAGTGTGTGATTGAGCGTCTCACATCGTGGGCTAGGTTGCAGCTGGAGGACAAAGACCACATATCTGATGAGGTGTGGAAAGGGAAGATGTTAACTGCCTAAAATAGAAGTGCATTTTATGTTTTTTGGGGTTTCTTTTTTTATATATCTTCTGCTACTTGGTGTATACCGGATCTGATTCAGGATTTACTCTGTCCACGTGGCTATCTATTGGCAATTTGGTTGGTCTATTTAAATCATAATAAATTTCACAAATATATATCTGATAATAGACTAATAGGAAATTGGAAGAGGTTTGACAATCAACCGAAACCTTAAGAAAACACTGAAGAGCATTGGGGTAAGCATATGATCATTCACTTTGTTTCAACTTTCTCTTTGATAGCACAAGAAACACCAGATGGTCATAGCTCAGGTGATGGTGGAGGCTCTTAAATACCTGCATATAATCCAAAAACGTAAGTAATTTACTTAATTCTTTTCTCTCAGCTGCAGCTCTTTGGCTTCATGGATGTTTCAGAACAGTGTAGTTTGCTACCTGGAGCTGTAAAATATCACACAAATGGATGCTTTTTATATTCCTGTCACCTAAAATTGTATAAAACAAACTGACACTGGTTGTCTAAACAAGGGTTTTGGAAAGAACTGCTATAATTGTGCACCTGAATATTCAAGAGTCAATCCAGGTTTCATTTCCATTGCAGATGATGCTCTTAAAAGCGTGGAGTGTGAGAACAATCTTGTCATGTTCAAGGCGATTGCCAACCTGCAGGTGAGTTTCATTTAAATAAAATATTTTTCAGTCTTATACCATCTGTTCTTTGGTTTAGTACTTAACTTTTCTGTCTGTTTCTTCAGGAGGACTTTGATGTTTTCTTCACTCCCTCCAACTACGAGGATCCCAACATTCGAAAACAGATCCAGGAGCATCACATCACAGCCTACGAAAACACTCGTGGCCGCCGTTCATATAAGGGGAAGGTTATGACAACGCCAGTCGTGGCTAATGATCCAGATGGAAAGACTAAGACTATCTCTACAGAAGCTGGTTTGCGTCGTCTGGGAAGGCAGCTGCAGCGTACTGAACAGGAGCTCTGGTCTGATTTGGCCCTGCGAGCTCTGAAAGTGGGCAAAGTGGACAAGGCCCTCAAGATCCTGAGGTTTGCATGTGTGGATACTGTGCAGTGTGCATAAATCCAGGGACAGAAAACTGATAGGGCCAGCTTTTTTGTTTGGTATTACTGAAACATTGGTACATTATTTAAGTATTTAATGTTTATTGTTGTATTTGCTCTTTCTCTTCATGTCTTCAGTGAGCTGTATGAGCACCACTATAACAGCAGCACAGGGAAGGTTTTGTTCACTGCTGCCAAGACATTATGCCAAATGCTGGAGGCAGACGTTCCAATGGTGCTTCCAGAAGACACAGACTTGCCAGCAGTCATTCATGATCTGGCCTGTCAGGCTATCACTGTGTGTCACTCAGGTAAAAAAAAACATCACTAAATTTCAACAATATTTTATACTGGTGAAAGTTACCATTATGCGAATCCACTCTGGTTTCATAACTTTTCAAATTACATTTTGCTGTAAAAAGTGAATACATGTTTGATATCAAAGCCTGACAGGATTTTTTTCTTCAGTTATCTTAAAACCAATAAAAAGTATCAGTTATAAATTACATAGATAACATTTATTTACAATAGTTTATCTGGTCTTGTTATACTGACTATAGATACATAGTCTAGACTAGACTATAGAAACTCACTTTCTTCAGGACAACAGAGTGAAAACATATTTGACAGAGCAGATGATTTTTTTTTTTTTTGTTTGGCATCTATTATGCTTTCCTTGTTACTGTCAGATGCAATCATGTGAAAAACTAAGTATACCTTTATTGCTTCAGTAGCAATTAAGAGGGTAAGTAACAGACCAGGTGCTGCTAATAAAAATGCACTTGATTAATTGAACATCAGCAAGTGTGACCACCTCTATAAAAGCAGAAGTTTTGGCAGTTTGCTGGTCTGGAGCATTCACGTGCCTGATAACACAATGCCACAGTCTTCACAGCAGTGGACATCCCAGCAAATTCACCCCAAGGTCAGACTCTGCAATGTTCAGAGAAGTTGCAAAAAAAATCCAAGAGCTACACCTCAGACTGTCCAGGCCTCAGTCAGCATGTTAAATGTTAAAGTTTATGACAGTACAATTAGAAAAAGACTGAACAAGTGTGGCTTGTTTGGAAGGGTTTCTAGGAGAAAGCCTCTTCTCTCTAAAAAGAACATGGCAGCACAGCTTAGGTTTGCAAAATTGCATCTGAACAAACCACAAGACTTCTGGAACCTTCTGGACAGATGAGACCAAAGTGGAGATGTTTGGACATAATGCACAGCACCATGTTTGGCAAAAACCAAACACAGCATATCAGCATAAATACCTCATACCAACTCTCAAGCACGGTGGTGGAAAAGTGGTGATTTGGGCTTGTTTTACAGCCACGGGACCTGGGCACCTTGCAGTCATTGAGTCAACCATGAACTCCCCTGTATAGTATTCTAGAGTCAAATTTGAGGCCATCTGTCCAACAGCTAAAGCTTGACCAAAATTGGGTCATGATCCCAAGGATCAATGATAGTGATCCCAAGCACATCAGCAAGTCTACAACAGAATGGCAGTAAAAGAAAAGAATCAAGATGGTGCAGTGGCCCAGTCAAAGTCCAGACCTCAACCTAGCTGAAATGCTTTGGTGGGACCTTAAGAGAGCTGTATATAAACATACGCCCGCAAACCTCAATGAACTGCGCAACGTTGTAAAGAAGAGTGGGCCAAAATTCCTCCACAACAATATGAGAGACTGATGAAGTCAAACAAAACAGTTACTTCAATCTATTGCTGCTAAAGGTGGTTCTACAAGCTATTGAATCATGGGGTGTGCTTAGATTTTCATAGCCAAAAGCTCAGGCTTCAAACTGCTCTAAATGCTCAACTGTGAATCGTGCAAAACAACTCTGTTAGAGTCCATAAATAAAAACTTGGAGGTCTAAATGAGCATAACCGGTCCCCTTTCCATTACCGCTTCATATAATTTAGAAGTTTCCAAATAGCTGAAGTTAATATTGTATTAACTGTTACAGATCTGCTCCTGGACTGCCTGGAACTTTGCAAGTGCACACGGATAGCTATGGATGTCTATCATCAGTGTCAATTATCAGACAACTATGGCTTTATAGCCAAGGTCAGTATTTTATCTTTTTCCACAGAATTACATATTATTATCTATACTTCAGCCTGGTTCTGTTTGTTGTGTTGTTTTTTTTGTTTGCTGGCAGACATTTAAATCTGTCATAATATTGTCACAAAATAGTAAATGGGAATCCCTTAGAGGAATAGTAAGAAAAAATAATCAGTAATTTTGATGAAAGTAAATTTTTTTAATGCTTCTCTTTCACAAAGCTGTGGAGTGAACAGAATACTTTCATAGACTTTAACTGTGTAACATCACAGGATTTGACCCTGGAGGCAGAAAAAGACCCCTACTCTCAGAGTTTTCAAGATGTTTTTAATGAAGATTGCATTGTTCTGGACCCAGTGTCAGTGCTTCCTGTCCAGTATGAAATCACCAACTGCATGCTGCCCATTTCTCGAGGTAAGAAATGTTCAGATGTATTATCAGTTAGATTTTCGCTTAGGATTGGCGGCGCTTAGTGGTCTTAATATTTTAGCCATTGATATTTTTATTTTGCTAATTGATTTGATTTTGTTTATTATTAATCCTATTCTGTAATGCTTTTTGTGCATATTTTTGATGTTGCCAGTCGTATAATGTGCATAGCACTCTATAGCCGCCTCCAGTTGTTTTAAAATAGGCTTTAAAAACCCCTTGGTTTTTTCTTTTTTCTTTTTTTTATCCTTATACAGTCTGTAATTTATTACCTTTTGTGCAGATACCAAATTATACCCCCTGGACTG
Organism: Paratilapia polleni; assembly: GCA_015106735.1. NCBI lineage: Eukaryota > Metazoa > Chordata > Actinopteri > Cichliformes > Cichlidae > Paratilapia > Paratilapia polleni. The sequence goes on from VUQI01011679.1 coordinate 19,878, forward strand.
TTCCTGTCTGTCACACTGCTCATTTGAAGATGGTAGGTTTGGAAGTAAATATTTCCTCTGTTTTCTTATCAAATTGCAATTTTGAAAGTTGACCTTGTGTCTTAACTGGCACACATGCAGGTTCGAACTACCTGCGGCCTCTCCTCGGTCCCCTGGCCAACATGTTACAGATGTTACAGGAGTGCAGTCAGCTGGAGTTGGCCCTCAGGGTGTTGGTCAACGCATACGGCAGCTGCCTGCAGCACGTCACCTCAAACGTCATGGATATAAAGCTAAGCGTACAGGTACGACTGCAGTATTTACAGCGGTTCTTTTTGTGCGTCTCAAACAGTTGTACTGAAAATGACTGTTACCTCCTCTCAGCTTTATGATACACAAGAGCTTAAGAAGTATAACCTGTGCCTGAACGATCTCAGGAAAACAACTACATCTACTCTGAATGCTGTGGCTGTGGCCCTCTTGAACAAGGTGAGTCAGTTGAATCCACTGACATGAAAATGTAGTGGCAGACTTACAGCATTCTGGTGTATTTTAAATAACTATATCTCTGTTTTCTACGGGCTCCAGGTGTTCAACTGGAGGGTGGTGGATTGTGATTTGGCTATTGGTCTCTGTACACTCCTCTCCAAAGCAGAAGTCTTCAAAATACTGTGGAAAGTTATTGACAACACCTGGCAAAACTATGACAAGATTTTGGTAGGCAATAAAAATTTTTGTTTTTTTATTATTATTATTATTATTATTATTAAATGTCAAATGTTTTATTGAAATTAACAAGAAAGAGCTGCCCCCCAAAATGTACTTTTCTTAGTGTAGCAGAGTGACAAGGTTAGCATCAGTCTGTCAATATCAGACTTTGTGGTGTCATCTGATTTTTCTCCCTTGGGCTCTCGGGATAACATTCAGCTAAACCTGGGTTCATGAACTTGAGATCATAAGCACCTGGACATCAATCATGTTAAGCAGTTATAAGTTTAGTGGTGGAAAAAAAAAACATACAAACACAATAGATGTTATCTTCAATAAGTCACTTACAATGTTTTATTATACCAGGCTGTGGCGAGGATTGGAGCAAATCTCTGTTGCTTATATGATGAGGCAGAGGAACAAAAGAAGTTTCTGTCTGTCATCACTGATGCTGAGTGGGGCATCAAGCTTGGCAAGTTGGAGGTAATGAAGTATTTAAATCAGGTGACCAAGAGTCCTCTGGTCTCAGTAAAAAGGTTTATAAAGATTTGTGTCATTTTATTTTTATTTCAGTTTCTCTCACGTGTTTTATATCACTTCATATTTACCATGTGTACCCTGGTCCTGTCCCAGATATCGATCCAGCCGGTGTTCCGTCAGCGACCTGAGATGAAGAGCAGTCTGATCCCTGTTTTGGTGAAAAACAGGAGGATCACCCCAGACATAATCCTCCAGTACTGCAGGTCAGCTACTCACTTTCTGTTATCACTTTTGACCATCTATTGTTTTGGACAAATATGTCTCTATACTGTGTTTAAATGACTGGCGTGGTCTGGTATGCACGAGTTACTCTTTCATCTGAGCTAAAAGTCGCTCTTGTCCCCTCTGCAGTACCTATGGTCTAGACCGTGATAGAGTAATCAACCAGTACATTACCACCTTACTGCTGCTCCAGGAGGATGAGGAAGGGCCAGGTGACCCAGGCTCGGGTCAGGAGGAGATGCAGCCTCTGTGTCACGCAGATGCACTGGAACGAGTCCTGCAGATTATCCCAATGTTACACAGCACCAGCGAGCTCACAGACAGTCTCTGTGCTGCCATATTCAAGGTTTGAGTAGGAAATTAGAAGTATTTGGGGCTGAAATTACATGGTTTTTTTTTTACTTTTAAAGATATATTTTTTTAAAAATCTAGAAGCTACAAACATTCCAGTCAATAAAAGTCATCTGTTCAGCTGATCTGTAAAATGCTCCTCTCATGCAGCTCAGCCCCTACAACTACGAGAGAATTGAAGTGGTGCTGAAGATCATACAAGCTGCAGATGAAAATGTGACCAGTTTCTCTGTTGGTCAGGTAAAAACAATGACACTGACATATTCAAGCTTAATTAGTTCTTTGCCTTTAAAAATGAATTGTTCAGACTAGAAGCATTTGTCTTTAAACCCACAGGCAATGGGCCTCCTTCAGCATCTGAAGTCCTACAAACGAGTCTCTCCTCCCTCAGACGTGGAGAACACATACCTTCTTGAAAACTGTTTACTGCCAAACCCCCTTTCCAGCAGCAGGCTTCCCTTCCACTTGCTTATGCAGACGAAACATTACTGGAAGATTATCTGTGAGTGAGGAAGTCACTGTACTTTTTCATTTTCACGCCTCAGTATTAATTTACTCATATTTTATCAGCTCAGCAGTGGTTGAATCTTAATGTCTATAAGGAAGTGACCTCAGTCGAGGTCCTAATAATATTTCTGATATTCAATTAAACTATCAACACTTCTAAACGTTGCCATCTTTGACTTCCTTGCAACTCCTTTACAAAATCTATTTTTTACTTTAAATAATTACACTTTATTGATAGTGTGAGTTAACAAGATGGTTTAAAACTAGTTGAGCTGAAGTTTTCTTCTTTGTTTAGCTCCTGAGCTCAGTGAGGAGACCTTTCCCACACTTCTGCTGATCAGCAAACTCATGAAAGTAAAACCACACTAATCTAAAATGCTACCTTAGTCCATTTAATCACAGAAATGATGCTTTTATTTGTAAAATTTGGCCAGTCCTGTTAAAACCATCCTTTCCCTCTCCAGGTGAGCCTTGACAAGCTATACATGTCAGCAGCAAACCATGTGTTTGAGAAGAAGATGAAGCCTTTACTCTTAGAGCAAAGGAAAATGGGTCAGGGTCATGGCCACAATAAGGAGACTTTCAAGGTGGCCAAGACTATGATGAGGTACATCCAGTGCATCCAAAGCCAAGAGTGGGCTGCTGCCACGGCCCATAAGATAACCCAGGAGCTTCCACCAGGTTTGAGCTGCACATTAGCCACGTCACTCCACTATGGGGTATGTTTGCACAGATGCACTTAGCTGTTTCCTGTTCTCTACAGGCTACGAGAAGACGCAGTCACTTAGGTTCTGTTTGGGTCTTGGAGATGCTTGGCTGAAGGATCCACAACTTGACGTCAGTGTTTGAGTTTGTTACCTGCAAAAATATATAAACATCTCAAATCTCCATCTGTGAGGTTTTTCATATATTAGTTGATTTTTCTTCTCTCCTTCCCCTTTCTCTGATCTCACACAGGAGGCAGCGCGGGCCAGAGGAGAGACCTTTCTGTCCAAGCTGAAGCTGCAGTTTCAGCGCTCAGCTACTGAGAATACTTTGATAACCAGTCAGCTGAACAGCCCGGAGCACCTGAAGCTGACTGGGCTGCCAGCCAGGCTCATAGTGGCCCTGTACGAGCACAGCAGCGTGGAACAACGTTACAAAGAGTCAGGAGGTCAGACTTATCCAGGTGAGCACACTTAAATGAAACATTAGGTAAATTAATGTTTCACTGGACTATATTTGTTTTCTTAATGACTCCAACATCACTGGTAGCTTATGATACATATCCTACATATGTGACTGGATCTGTCTATTTCTCAGACATACATGCTGCAGTTAAGGAGATAGCCACAATCAACAATGTGGATCTTCTGAAAATCCGTAACATGTTGTTAGAAAAATGGATCTGCAAAACAGGCCCAGCTGTGGTCAAGGTTTGTCAGTCTTACCATAATCTTATCAATCCCACATTGCATTATTTATCTGCCCATTTTGCTTTTCATCAGATTTGCTGCTCTGAGCCATTGTGTGGAATTTTAATGAAACGTTTTTCTTTAATAAGGATATTGGTAATAGCGACTGTGTCAGCAACATTGAGGAGGACCCAGACTTGATGAGGTAGCGTTATCACTATCACTTTTTGCATTATTTTGCATCTGATGAACTGGTTTTCTCTTAATCATAATTCACTGAAACAGTACAGTTTACTTGTCAATTATAAGGGAAATTTGCTGTGGCTGCTTTTTTTTTTTTTTT
>VUQI01011681.1:4200-18172 GCA_015106735.1 Paratilapia polleni
TTTTAATATACACTACCAAACTTCTCCCAAGCATCTGGATTATACTGTTATTACACCTTGCATTTTTCATAATAGTATGACGAGATGCAGACCTCTGCTGGACAGTATGGTGATGACCTCCGCACAACCAAGGCTGAGATTGCTGAGCTGAACCGTATGATTGCCCGTCTTCAGAATGAGATTGAGGCTGTCAAGGGCCAGGTATTTTTCAAGAACTTTTCACAGATGATACTATGTTGTGTAAAAAGATGTGCAATTATTAAAGAATTTGTGACATCTATTTCCACAGAGGTCTAGCCTTGAGGCTCAGATCGCAGAAGCTGAGGAGCGTGGTGAGCTGGCAGTAAAAGATGCCAAGCTCCGCATCAAGGATCTGGAGGATGCTCTGCAGAGAGCCAAGCAGGACATGGCCCGCCAGGTGCGCGAATACCAGGAGCTCATGAACGTCAAGCTGGCCCTGGATATTGAAATCGCCACCTACAGGAAACTGCTGGAAGGAGAAGAGTCAAGGTGAGATAAACGTAATTATTTACTGTTTCATAACTGACACATTAGCTTCATATGTAAATTATGCACTAACATTTGATTATTAAACCATTAGACTGATCAGCGGAGGGTCCAGTGCAACTATCCATGTGCAGCAGTCCTCTGGAGGTGGTGGTAAGTTTCTTATCTTTTTTTAAAAATCATATATGATACATTAGCCAATAGATGACACAGAGAGGATGGATAAATATTTTACATTTATATTTGTTTTTTGCTCTAGGATTGTCCAACTATGGTCCAATCACCAAGGCCACAGTGTCATCAACCAGTAGCAGGAGATTCTACTAAAGTCTTTCAAAAAAGGAGAGCCGTACCCCTTTCACTTCAGAAACTCTTGAATTTAAGTCTAAATCTCTAACCTTTTTATGGTGCTATTCATGTTCAATCAGAAAGCTGAATACCCCAAAAATCTGTGATTCCTAACATGAAAACTCTTTATTTTGTTCTGTTCAACAACATTTAAAAGGAGTTTCTGAAGGGAAACATAGCCTTAAACACACAAAGGCCAGGTCAGTTAGCAAGGGATGATTTCTTTTCTTTCTGCACTGACATCCAATGAAAAAAATAGAAATTCAGGTTTAGATGGAGTGTTAAAACTAAGTGAGGAAAATACTTTAAAATCTTGTCAAGATGAAGAGCAAGTCACTGACCAAATCTGATCACTGGAAAAAGATTTTGAACTTTGTGTCTTTACATGTTTACAGTTAAACTTTGAACTGATTTTTTTTTTTACTGTTCTGTCCAATGTTTCCCTGCTTAGTTTTGCCTTCAAACTGAAACTGTTCTGAAACCAGATTTATTTTGTAAAAAACATCTTAGCAACACAACTAATGAAAGTTGCTGCAAACAACATCAAATAAATCTGAATACAATAAATCTGAGATAAAAAAGTGATTTTCTCTTACTCTTGTTATTGTTGTGGTAAATGGAAGAATGCTTGAATACTTCAAGCTGAGGAAGTTTTTTCTTTAATAGAAAGATTATATTCTTTTTGCTGAGATTTCACATGGGGGCAGTGCTGCCACACTTTTAGGCTTTGAACCAGGAAGCATTCACTATATGTGGACTCCATTTGTAGTAAATATCAAAGTCATAATTCGTGTTTCAAAGGTTTATTACGTTACCACTCAGAGGGATCACACAAGACTGAAAAAAGACAAAACAACTTACTTATTAATCCAATAAACAACCACTTGGACAGGTCATTGTATCACATTTTCATCTACAGTTGTGCTCTTTTTCATAGTAGCCTCAGTGTTTTCATTACAACTTGACCTCGCATGAACTTTACCAACATTCATCACTCTGCAGCATGGGTTCCAGTGGAGGTTCCTTACATGGCAGCAAAGGAGAATATCTGTGAAACATGAGTACTCGAGATAGCAGAGAAGTGGCATGGGAGGTTTCGGTAATCTGACAAATGCTTTTCAAGAAATAGTTGGTTGAAAATGCAGATAAGTTACGGAATTCTGCAGAAGAGAGCACCTAGTGGGCAGGTTGGGGTATGACTGGATCTGTAATCACATGACATAAACATAGAAAGTAGGAAGAGGAAGAATCTGAAGCGGAGGATTAGGCATACCAAGGTAGCCATATTGGCATTTCTATTTCTATAATAAATAATGTTGCAAATCTACATCCCTATATTTCTCATATTGCAAATGACATAACCAGAGACCAAAGGATCTTTCACTAAAATATCCGAGTTGATAAATCTAACATGCCTTCCTGCTTCAGATCTGTCTACTGTTAAAGTAAGCAGCCAAGACACTGCCCACAATGCCAGGAAGAAACATATGTACTAGTCTCCGCTCCATCCACAATATAAACTGAACATTGTGCCAACATACTACAGTACATGTTGCACCACAACTGCTTGCAGGATTTTGTGCCTTGACCTTTATATTTTGTGAGCCCATTAGAAAAAAAAAAACAAAAAAAAAACTGCTGAGTTATTTCAAGTGTGCTATTTTCTGCGAACACAATGGTGTATTTTTAAATGTGCCTCCTGCAATTAAAGTCTGTATTGGCAGGTTAACAAGAAAAACCACTTTGATTATTTTCACCTGGAGCATAGAGTGCTGGCAGTGATCGTATAATTTACTGTTGACTTTAGTCCCAGAGGAATTAAAGTCAGATTGACTCACAATAATTATGCTAGGCACAAGCCAAACGCTGTACTCATTCATGTTTTCATGTTAAACCAGTTACATCACAGCTAAAACAATTACAAGGGAGGCATCTTTTCACCCTGAGGTGGATCGAAGGAAATCATTTTTCCTGTGATTATAAATGTTACATTAATCCTGAGGACAAACCAGCAGTTTTGGCTCAAACCTGTTATTGCTTGTAGAGCTCACAGACCTGCTTTTTCAGTCATCTACTCTCAATTGTGGCACAATATTCTCTGCTGCGCAGCAGTGTAATTATCAGTATATGTCTATTTGGACAATTAAAACACCCTTATTAATGAACATGTATTGGCATCTGTAATGTTAAGCATGAAAACACAAGAGGGGCAAGAATGGAAAGGCACCGGTCATTACCCTCCCCCGAGAGATTGTAGAGTCTATGAGCGGCTTGTCCTTGAAAAGGATCACTAGTCTTTTTGTTTTACACTTAACAATTTCTCTGTGTCAGCAGCAAGGGGACAGAAAACAGATATTGTGAGCCCTTCAAACAGGAGTACAAATGAAAAAGATGCACAAGCCCCTTTAATTAACTGGCTTATTCTGTTTCTTTTTGTAGATAATCAAGACAGTAATATTGTTCTTAGCCGAAGAAAAAAATTAAAGTGAATTCTTACAATAGCAGCTGGGTGTCTACAGGTACATGTGGTGCTAACCTGCAGCCTCAGACAATAAGTGTGTCTGCAGTAAACCTGCAGTATGTGATTTAGAGCATAATCCGAAAGGAAATGGTCTGTGCAAAGTACTTACTATTCCATGGGTGTAGCAAAATACATTTGATATATGATAATAAACAACATTTTGATATGTATTTAGTGCCAATTACACAACAAATTAATGATTAATAAAAAAAACCCACATGATTATATATTATTATACTGACGTAAAACTATCCAGCCATTTTGTTCAGTATTATAAGTTCATACATTTTTTTTTCATTTCTGCCACATACTGGTATACTCTTTGCATAACATTATTCATAACATATATTCCGACAACACACAACAGACCTGTGAGCATATGATCTCATTCACAGTGAAGCAAATTTCATTAGGAGGCAGATCTGTCACAGAAAATGACCTTTGTTTTCTTTGCCCTTACTGCTGCGTGAATAAACACACTAACAAGCTATTGATTAAAGGCGTTTGGGGGTGGGGTGTGGGAGCTCTTACACAGCACTGGAAGAAATCCTCAGGAGTGATAGCTAAGATTGACCATACCCTTAACCCGAGTCCAGCAACACGATCAATAAACATTACACCTTCCACAAAGCCTAACACCTCTGTCAGTACCGGTGAATATCAGCAGCCACGACTGGAAACACCAATAAGTAGTACGCTGCATTTGGAGTGAGTATGCGTCAAATCAGTCTGATCATTTATTGTCTTTGTCAGGTGGTAATGGGGGGACAATGTGTATGTGTCAGAGTGTGTGTGTATATGAGTGTGAATTTGGTAACATCAGGCAGTTCCCTACATTGCTCAGCTTGCATTCATTTTCCAAGTTCAGTATGATGCAGTTCACTGTGAATGTGCCCTGTGTCCTAATCTTCACAATGCAAGTACGGATGTGGATGCAAATTGTTCAACTGCCATTCTTCAGCCACTGCATTTGATCACACCTAAATCATCTAATCAGAGACCCTGACTGTTTTGGCATCACACTTCCAGTAACATTTGCCAAAGAAGACTCAATTTTTTTTTGTCCCATCAGCATTAACAGACAGAAGAAACACAAACTGTGAAAATATAGGGAAATAGGGAAAATATTTACTGCAATAATCTGCATCCTGAAGCATATAAACTTCTGAGTTGATCAAAGGAAGTAAAAGTTGACATTTCACAGCCACAAAAATAAGCAGTGGAGTAGTTTTAAATATGCAAATTGAATGAAGCTCAAACTTAATAAATTCCAAAGGAAATTGCTTTTGAGCAGCATTTAGAAAATTTGGACCTCAGCTGTGTTATTCCATTGTATACTGGTACAACAAAATGAGGTACGCATGTAATGTCACACTATATTAACCCAGATAGCCCACAGCAGCTGAGAGATAGGGTGTCTCGTGTTAGCGCAGCTGCTTTGTGCCCTCCAGCTGACGTGTTGTAGCTCCTTTCCAGTGTTCAGACACTCCAGCTCTTAAATAGGGGTAGATTTATAGTGATGTCAGCTCTGCTCTTGCAGCTTTGGCCCAAGTAAAAAGACATTTTCAAGGAATATTTTTGTTTTTGTTATGTGCTTTTGCACATTTGCATTTTGAATCTTAATCTCTGAAATATGTAATATAATCATATTTTTTTTTTTTTAGTAGTTCTTTATTGTAGATATCTTAAACAATCATCCATCTATCCAGTGACAACTAGTTAACACGCCTTTTCAGTTCTGTTTTGTTGCATGCAGAGTGATACTTCCTCTTTTTTTATTGACACTCACCACAGAACATGCATTAAAGCAATTTCCTGAGTTTTTGCTTATGTATCCTACAGCAATATTTCTCTTCTCCGCAGGCACTGGCTCTGTCGTCAGTGACAAGGCACTGTGTTTGAGTGATGGTGCTGTGAGGCGGGACAGACTGATGTGTGGAGACAGATTGCCTGTGCCAGGGCTCCTACACCAACCTATTCAGCCTGTGGGAAATGATAGATGCCCGGACTAATTTTAAACTCTGTGAACTAAATTCCTGTTACCAGAGGCAGTGATGGGGAAATAGGGCACAGCTGGAGGGTCTAGATAAGACCTGCACTCACCTGCGTCTCCACTCTTTCGGTGCCCTTTCAGGTGCCACATTGAAAAAAAAATGTAATAATGACAGGGCATCAATAACTGATTGAACTGGAAGGATAGTTGCTGGGGGCAGGTGCTTGTGATGTTGCCTTTGGACACGCACGTCACTGAGGTTGTCCAGATGTCATGTAGAGCAGCAGTAGAACAATTAATACAAAATGAGAGCAGAGCAACTTCAAACATTGTTGAAAAAAGGCTTAAATACTAAGAAATCTTTTGTGCTGACTTCACAAATGTATGTAAAAATCTGTGTTGATCTCTACTGAAGAAATCCAAGCACAAAAAAGAAGCTAGAAATGGAAATGCAAATGGGACTATTGAATGGAAATTTTATAATAAAGTTGATCCCCAGAGGATGAATCATGACTTTGGCGTCTTTTCATTTCGCTTCATTATAAGGTTGATATTTACTACTGTGGAATGGATTGCCATGAAATTGGAATGATATCCTAGTTCCTGGCAGATGACTCGTACTGCCTCTCATCTAGCACCACTAGAAGCTTGTTTTCACCAATATAGCTTATAGCTATAAATCCACTGACCGGCCTCTCTGTATGGAGTTTGCATGTTCTCTCCGTGCCTGCGAGGGTACTTTCTGGGTTCCTCTTACAGTCCAAAGACATACATGTTATGTTAACTAGTGACTCTAAATTGGTCATAGATGTGAATGGTTGTCTGTCAGACTGGTGACCTGTCCCACCTCTTGCCCCATGACAGCTGGGATAGATTACACCCCCACTGCTATCCTGAACTGGGAAAGCAGAAGAAAATGAATGGATGAGTTCTCAGGATAGATGAGGATATTTCATCATGATTTGTCTGTCCTTATCTACAGTATGTTGGCTGGGATTGTCACGACTTTTGGTAAATATACCATCAAATTTTTATAAAAACATTAATTCCAAATGCTGTTTTTTCTAATACTTCAGTTTACGAAATATATAAAAACCTAATCACATGCAATTTAGCAAATGATAGTATACTAACATCCTAAACTAAGATTGTGAATATGGAAAATAATACATATCCTACCATTCATTTTTAAGTATTGTAGCCAAGGGAAAAGTACTTAATTGTTTTAGCCACAAAAAGGTGTGTATTTCCTAAAAATGAAAGCTCTTTCTCAAACCTCTTTTTGCCTTGTGGCAAAGGCAATGGGAAAATGTGTTTGTTATGCATAGGAGAGACTGTTATTACCATTGTTGTTTATGCAGGGTTTTTTTTTTTCTCTAGCCTTGGTTGAAGTATGCTAGGAGTTAATCTCTCTATTCTGGTTTGCTGATAAATTATTGTTTATAAGCAGTTACTTATAAACAAAAATTAAGGTGAATTGTTGAGGACCATTTCTTTTGATTTCTCCTTTAAACACCAAAAATGGAAGAAAATGTGTCCCCAGTTTTTGTTTGAAGTTCACATAGCTTTGGTCAGATAATTGAAAGCTGGTGCTCTGTTAATCTCAAGCAACTTCAACGCTACTCTCTTACCCACTGAGTAGTAGTAGTAGAAAATAAAAATCACTTCATAGTCTTTCCATAAATTATGTCCTGTAGCATTATTTCCTGGGTTATAGTAGTAAGCACGAAAAGCAATATTAAACAGAACTCAGAAGCACCCTCAATTACAGTATGTACTCTTACCACAAGGTCTTGTGCATTGTATCATGCCTCCATCCAGGTTTAAGCATGTAAGGAGTTACACAAAACAGAGTTTATACTTCCCTGATAAGTTAGTGTGATTCATCATTTTATTTTATGATTTATTAGATGTTCTTTTTTGGGTAAACAGGGCAAAATTGGTTGATAGTTTGATTAAACACAGCTGCATGCGGGAAAATGCTTCACTTGAGGCTAATATAAAACAAATTAGTAAAGGTCTCAAAACTACATTTTAGCACCCCAGGGACCCTGTAGTGTAATACCTCACCACTCTATGTGGTATAAGTCCTATGTGTTCAGTGACCAAGACAAATTTATGCTTTATTTCTCCCAAACAAAGATGTTTCAGATAAAAGAGCTACCCTGCTGCTGCCACTGTAGCAGATATCAGCCAAAGGCATTATAGTGCTGGGATTGTATTAGGCCAGATTGCACGTACCCCATATACCTCAAGAACTTTTTTCAGGTAGAAAAATATTACCTTTACTAAATATTTTTAGCTCTTTCTCCCTCTCTTTCTTAAATTACTGCATTCTTGCTCATTTTTCACTTCACTTTTTGCTTCTTTAATACATATAAAGGAGGGGTTTGATAGAGTGTATAATTTTACATCCATTTGTTTCATCATAACCAGGTTGATTGACATGCAACAAGTCCCCCACAAACCATCATAAGTCTTGTTCTTCACATGCCATTACAAAAATACTGCAAGAAATAAGGAAATACTGGTCAAAAAAACACTTTTAGGTATTAGATATTTAAATATTACCATCTGAGCAGGATCGGCAAAGCTTTCATTAAATGTGTAACGAATTAATGACAACATAAATAGTTAAAAACCTAACATCTATTAATCTTGTGTTTTGCGAGCATAAATCACATATCTACAGCAGCAGATTGGAAACATTCATTTAGGATGTCATAAGGTTTCAGCCTTAAAGTTGTGTGTATGTTGCTATGAGCTCTAGATTCGGCTTCCATCAAGGATATCCCTATTACAAGTTTGTGTAACAAAAAAGTTTTAAATGCAGTATTGATTTGGTAGTCCTTTGGGCCGTGTGGAAACTGGCTATAAGACTCATTATCAGACAAATCAATGGGCTTGCTAATGTTGATTGGTGTCTTTAACTTTGCAATCTATAGCATGGAAATCTCTATCAACACTTAGAGACATAGTATTAAAAGGCATTACAGAATCTGACCGATGTGAAAGCAGGGAATTCACACTATATATGTTTTTTCTGCATAGAGGAATTTATTTAAAATCCCCTCTCACCTTCTAGTGCTGATATAATATAATTATTTAACCCCATTTCTGACTTTCTGAAGTTTTGAAACAATGAGAAAGAAATCTTATCTGGAGCTACATACAGTATGGATTTACATATATGCTGTCTGAAATGGAGGAAACCATTTCACAACTATGGCCCAGATGAGTCCAGTCTGTTGTGGTGATGGAGGATTCCTCCTGGCATGGGCAGATAAAAACAGTCCCACTGATCATTTAGCCATCCTGGTGATCGCGCTCTATCCACCTCATGTGTTGATCACCACAGTACAGCCTCCCTGCTCGCCCGCACGCCAACAGCTGATGGGGTGTTTAAGGGAGACAAATGAGTGCTGACCTTATCAGGTAATAGATATCCTATAGTGGAAGATAGGTAATTGTTCTGTGTTTTCATTTTCCCCTCCTTCCCTAAGAGTGTTTTCTATGGCAGTAGAAGAAAAAAACTCCCCTGGTCATCACTTCATACACACCCACACCACTGACAAACACGGGGGGGGGATATTTCAAGAATTTCGTCTATCCAAAAAGTGTTACAAATTATACTTTTGGAATGACAAAAAAAGAAAGAAAACCTGAAGTCTCCTTGCAGATTTAAAAATATGTAATCTAAGCAATTAAACATGTTTTTAACACATATCTGAAGGGTGCAACCCTATTTGCCATTTTTCTTCCAATATGAATAGCATTTATTTCTGCATAATCTCTTAACAACTCCCCCCAACACTGCTTACCCAGTACCTATAACAGTCACTGACCCAATCACAGGCAGAGTAAAAACTCTGCTGCTGTAATTTGAATGGCATCGGCCCATTCAGAATCTAACTAAACACAGTTTGAAAGCACAAAGTCCCAGGATTCAAACCATTTTAAGATACCAATACCAACACAACAATGGTCCCTTGCTTTGTAAAAAGTAAGTAAAGTGCTGCAGACTATTATTAATGTAAGACTGTAATAAACAAACTGCTTTCAGGCTTTTAGTACTTCTTTTCCTGTAAGAGTCTCTTAATAAAGCACAAGTGTCTCAAGCCTGCAGTCCCAACCCTTAAATCTAACCGAGTCAGCTTAACAATTCCAGCTTTTCATGCATTGTGGCTTCTTTCAAAATGCACATTCCTACTATTTAAAGCAGCTGTAGTCTAATCCCTAACTTTAAATGGTAAGTACTGTAGCATGTCTGTCGCTCAATAATATTCTACCAGTAAAACCCTATCATCTGTGCAGGGGCTTGATGGCATTCACATCTATGTTCCTTTTAACTTTACAGAAGAAAGACCCACGGAGACATTGCACAGATCAACTTTGCACTGTTTCTTTGAAAAAGCTTATGTTATTGCTGAGGACAAATTGAGCAAGAGAAAACGAGAAAGCCAGATTAAATTGTGTGGTGTTATTGAGGTTATGCAAGACTAATGGGATGTCAGTCTCTATCTGATCAGCCTGGCTCATGACCCCGGGTCAAACTGAAAAGCTTTACAGAAAACACTGTCACTGTGCTTTCCCAGCAGCTTTTAAGATTTACTTCCCTGCTGTCTATAAAGAACATGCTGGTTTTAACAATCTAAATTGAAAACTGCTGGAGGGGAAAATGATAGTGTGTCATGGGCAGGGAGGTGCCAGCAGTGGAGGGGACCGTAAAGAGGCAGTGACAGGTCGACATGTTGGCACCTATCAGGGGGAAATGATTGCCTCCATTAGGAGAAAACAGAAGAGGGGGGTGGGAGGGGACGTACAATGTCATCCACACACAATTTAAAACTTGACAATTCAAGTTGTCTTTTTCAGAAGTTTAAGTTTCAAAGACTGAAATTAAATACAGCAACTTTTACCAAGCATTGCTGTGACACACTCAAAAGCACAAACACAGAAAGGCTAAAAAGTTAGTTAGAGGTTACCGGTCAAAATGACAATAAGGCAATAAGGGGCACAAACAAAATTACCAGGAAGGAGAAATATCACCTACAGCAGGTCGGCAAACAGAGGTAGGGTGAACCTGAAGGCAACATCACGCGGTCAGTCAGGTGATCTACAGGGTTAGGGAAGTCACCACCGACACCTAGTGGACAGGTGTTGTACTGCCTAACTTAGAGACTAAAGCCCAGAAAACTACATAAACTTTGTACCAGTTTGATATAGTCATGGGTTACAGACACTTATAGACACTATAGACACAGGGTAACTCCATGAATTTTACCATCAAAGTCTGTTTGCAGGTCATGACAAGTACTACTGTCTATGTAAAAAATGTTTTACAAGAAAAGGTTACTTCAGAATATGCATTTCCTTTTCATTACATCTTATATATTCCACTTTTTGGCACAAGGAAGAGAACCAACATATAAAAAAATTGTATTTGAAATTATATCAGTTACTTTACATAATGAGGATGCACAACTGCATCGTGTGGGCTTCAGATACTCAAGCTGTATCTGTGAAACTAACCCTCCACTAACTTTTTTCTAACAAGCAGTTATCATAAGCAGCTGCAAAAACCGTCATTAAAGACTTGTTGCTAGCTGCTCATGTTTAAACAAAGCATACACAAGATGAAAATGCATGGCTGAAACAGCTTCTCTATCAGCTTGCTGTTCTTCTCATTCGGATCAGATACAGGGAGCTGCAGTGATCTGCTGTGTCTGAGAACTGAATGCTGTTTTGTGATTGGCTACAAATATAGAAAATCCATTTGTTCTCCTCCAGCCACAGAACATCAGTCATACAGACAGTCCCAGTCCACCAGGAGTTCACCAGCCTTTGGCCAACTTTCATGGAGGTCTGTGGTCCATGAAAGGTGTAAAAATAATTGCCCTTTCTCCCCAGTGTGTGTGTGTATGAGTGTGTGTGTGCGTGCACGGGCATGTGTGTGTGAGAAAGTGCACTTGAGTTTCGCCGAGTTGTTTAGAAAATCAAAAACAGAAATAGATGTCCAGCAACAAAATTAAACTCACACGAAAGGTAGCGGCTGTGTGAACTGAAGCCCACACAGTGCAAGTGCAATGCAGTGACAAAGCACTTCATAGCTTTGTAACTTCCCATTTTTTTGTATTTTTACAATAGTGATGCTGTAACACATTTCACATGCAAAGCATTTTACATAGAGAATTTACATAGCTCAATTTCCATGTCACAGTTCAAATTGCAGCTCAAAACCCATCTGTTCACATCAGCATATCAGCTATAACCATCATGTTTAATGTCTTACATTCATATTTTTCCAGGATTTTAAATCTCTTTAATATTGCTCTTGTTGTTAATTTTGTGTTGTAAGGTGGCCTTGAGTGTTTTGAAAGGTGCCAACAAATCATCTTCTTTCGGCTGCTCCCTTCAGGGGTCGCAACAGCGGATCATCTGCTTCCATCTCACCCTATCCCTAGCATCCTGCTCTGTCACACCAACCCTCTGCATGTCCTCCTTCACTATATCCATGAACCTCCTCTGAGGTCTTCCTCTTTTCCTGCTGCCTGGCAGCTCCATATTCAACATCCTTTGTCCAATATATCCACTATCCCTCCTCTGTACATGTCCAAACCACCTCAGCCATGCCTCTCTAACTTTATTTCCAAACTACTCAACATGAGCTGTCCCTCTGATGTACTCATTTCTAAAGGTGCCAACAAATAAAATGTATTATTATTATGATGTATAATTTACTAAATTGAGCAGATGTTTTAATAGAAGCACTTACCTTTACATTCACTCTTTAATACTAAAATATCTTCAGTTAAGCAGTGTTTAATACAGTCATGACAAAAGAAAGTTTTCACAGGACTCTATGGAATCCTTTGGAAAACTAATTACACCCTTACTGCATAGGAATCAAGAGGGTAAGTAGGAGCCAGGTGCTGCTAATCAAAGGCACTTGATTAACTGATCATCAGCAAGTGTGAGCACCTCTATAAAAGCAGACGTTGTGACAGTTTGCTGGTCTGGAGCATTCAGGTGTGTGTTAACACAATGCCACAATCCTCACAGAAGTGGAAAACCCAGCAAATTCACCCCTAGACTGCTAAAAACCCAAATGCTACATCTCAGACTCTACAGGCCTCAGTTAGCATGTTAAATGTTAAAGTTCATGACAGTATAATCAGAAAAAGACTGAACAAGTGTGGCTTGTTTGGAAGGGTTACCAGGAGAAAGCCTCTTCTCTCTAAAAACAACACATGGCGGTATGCCTTAGGTTTGCAAAGTTGCATCTGAACAAACAGTAAGACTTCTGGAAAAATGTCCTTTGGACAGACAAAACCAAAGTGGAGATGTTTGGCCATAATGCACACCACCACATCTGGCAAAAAAAACCAAACAGCATATCAGCACAAACACCTCAGACCAGCTGTCAGGCATGGTGGTGGAGGGGTGATGATTTGGGCTTGTTTTGCAGCCACAGGACCTGGACAATTTGCTGTCATTGAGTCAACAATGAACTCCTCTGTATATCAAAGTATTCTAGAGTCAAATGGGAGGCCATCTGTCTGACAACTAAAGACTGGCTGAAGTTGGGTCATGGGTCCTCTGAAAACATTCATACATAAACTATTTGGGGCTTTTAGTATTACAATTAAAAAAAAAAAATCTTGAATGGAGCAAGGTAAGAAAAAATGACAGTGTTCTGTTGTTTCTTTGACAATGTAATTACTGAATCATCATTCAGCAGCACAACATGTTGGTAAACAAAGTATAGGGACTTGACATTTGTCACAGCTAAAAGAATGTGTACCAATAGACTTCTGATTACAGAGGGAACTGAAAGCATCTCTTTGATTGGGTTTAGTCCAGTGATGCATTTATTTAGTTGTTACAACATCACTAAGCTTACATAGCATACATTTAAAGTAACTTTAAGCAAGTCTGTCATTTTTCAACATGAAAATATTTTACATTATTTAAAGTATTGTTTAGATACAACATCAAGTAACTCATTGGAGAGTTTCCCATCAAACCCATCCCTTCTCTTTACTCTCATCTTTACCTTTGACCCAAATTTTAACAAGAGAAGATGCCTGATGTAATAGCACCAAGTGTAAATTAAACATGGACATAGGTTTTGGGTCTGAAAGAGAAGCCAATGTGGAATTGTGTTTTTCCTCCCAATGTCCAGCAGGGAGCGACTCTTCTAGTTGCAAAAAGAAGTTTACGGCATAACAACCTTACTGAACCCTTGCTATACAATCTCGGTAAACACTTTCCCAATAAGTTTGGGATCTGAGTTATGCTGTTGAATACAGCATGATGTCCATTTGATAAATCACACTCCCAGTTAGGTCCACCTTGTGATTGACAATTCATTACTGTTTGAGCATATGATGTTCTTCAGTTTCTCAGTCAAATCCATCTGTCGCTTGTCACATGTACTTTTAATACCAACAGAAAAAAAAAGAAAAAAACCCCCCAAAAGCGTACTCTTCTTTTGAATCAACAGTAGACCCATGACAGCTGAGGAGAAACGGTGTATCTTTGCACCCTACAATAAAACAGGATTTGCCGCAATTGATCAAGCAACCTAAACTGTTGTGAAA
>VUQI01011682.1:4829-16703 GCA_015106735.1 Paratilapia polleni
TTTTGGGTCCTGTGGATTGTGGGGTCTGACCTGTGCTGATCACATCCCTTGGATATTTGATTGGATCGGGATATGGGGAATTTGGAGGCTGTATCAACACCTTGGGCTCTTTTTTGTGTTCCAGGAGTGTGTATGGAGTGCATTTGGCTGGGTACAGTTGCCATTTAAGGCTGTGGTTGACTGGTGTATAACCTCAAGCAGATATATACTGGCAATCACAGGAAGAAATAGTAGGAGAAAGAGGTACAGAGAGAAAGCTGAACATCTTGACTTCTTTCCCTTGCAGCACAAGACCTCCAGTGTATTGATAACATTGACATGTCACAGATGAGGAGATGGTTGGAGGGTATACAGGAGCACTGAACCTTAAATGCATCACATTGAATGCATCCTTTACGCAGTGGAGTTCACAACTTACAGAGAAACAAATAAAAGGATGAGAAAGGAACAAACAGTGGGTTCCTGTCTGTGCTTGGTTTCAGTGTTATAGAAAGCCTTAAGATGATACATTTTATCGAATGCCTTAGACTTCTCTTTCATGGCATTCCTGAAAAAAAAAATTTTTTTATTCATTGTAGGATCTGTAATCCTTAAAGTTACATGAACAAAAAAAGATCCAGGCATGTGCCCACTACTTATTCATTAGATATGGGACAGATAAAATCCATCTCTTAGATGCTAATCGCGTTAAAACTCTTCTCAGTGGGTTCTCTGACCTCCTTTCATGGTTTCTTTTTGCGCACGCAGTGAGGCGGACTGCTGTGCGAACATGACTTGCAGGCATGTCCATGATATCCGGTGGTGGGGGGTAAATCGGCGTGCTATATCAACGTCCCCGCACACCAAGTCCCCCTACCAGTCTTAACTCCTCATTAATTAGATGAACGCATATGCAGGGTGGATTTTTGAGCCTGCAGCGCTGATACCACACAGCTGCTTCAACAACATGACAGTTGACAGACTGGAGCCCAGGCTGTGTTTGTGTGTGTGTGTGTGTGTGTGTGTGTGTGTGTGTGTGTGTGTGTGTGAGTTTAAAGTTCTTTTTTTATCCACAGGTGAGATAATTATATGTGCTAATTGGATGTTCTATTTGTTGTCATTGTTTCAAGAATGTACCAGATTGCTGCTTTGGCTACTCCTGAAATTTTTGCTATCTCTCTGACAGGTTTATTTTGGTTTTTCAGTTGTATCAGCTTCTCTTTGGACCTCATATTGAGAGTTGAAATGCTACCAAATGCATGATCAACACTTGGAGTAAACTCCATATCTTTAATCTGCTTAATTTGTCATGAAATAACAAGGGAACAGGCCTCACCTGGCCATGACCCTGCTTATCAGTCAGTTGTCCTGATTACTGATGAGCCCCTGAAAATGGGGGAGCATGTATAAAAATTTCTGTAACTTCTAAACTGTTACATCGATACTTGTATTAAATCCCTTGAAATGAAGCTGAAAGTCTGCACTTCAGTCACATCTTGATTGTTTGATTGAAAAACCCCCACGGTGGTATGGTAAATGGACTAGTACTTATATAGCGCTTTTCGACTCAATTCGAGCACTCAAAGCGCTTCATACTACATGCTTCATTCACCCATTCACACACACATTCACACAAGCACTTTTTTCTAAGCCTAAGCCTAACATTCACACACACACACTCACACGGATGCATCGAGGCAACTTGGGGTTCAGTATCTTGCCCAAGGATACTTCAACATGCAGACACCATCAAACCACCAAACGTTCAGCTAGTAAACGACCCACTCTACCTCCTGAGCCACCCCTAAGTAGTCTTCAGGAAGTGTCATTGTCCAAATATTCACGGATATAACTATATTTTATGACCACTTAGTCCAGTATTCCAGTACTCACTGTTTTTTGCTATGTTTTGGTCTCCACCAACTAATGAGGGAAATATTTGGCTCTTTAGCAGGTAAATACTGCTTAGTTCTGCCACATGGTGGTTGTGGAGTACAGTAGTAGCTTTTTTTCTGAAAGCAGTTTCCTGCTGTGTGGTTTTGAGATGGGAGCAATGAAAGTGAGTGAAATGTAAACCACTAGTCCAATAGTCCAAGGATATCAGTCTTTTGGAAGGTAAGAAATTGTCTTTTTTGAACAAACATTTTTTGAATAAACTTTCAAAAAGCTTTCAATCATTTATTCAACAAAAATATCAATAGATGTAATGTTAGTCTATAAAAGTAGACCCTTGGCCTCAGAAGGTACTGTTGCCTGCTTTAGCAGAAATAAACTCTTGTAGCTTTTTGGTGACAATATTTGGTGACAATACTTCCATGTAAAATTCCTTCAGCTGCAAAATGTTTGAGGGCTTTCTTTCAAATCCACCTACATTTCAGTCACAAATATCTCTGATTCTTCTCTCCCTTTTTCCATGCTTTGGACAATCTGAAGTTTTCTCTGGGTTTAGTCAGCTTCTGGTAGCCTCAGACCACTGGTCCAAACAAACTGCTTGTACCACATCCTGCTCACTAAACACTTGCACAACACCAATGTGCCCTTTCACCTATCCAATAACAAGCTTGCTTTTCCAATTTGTCACATGCTGTGAGGAGAACCAAGCTATATGTGTGTGTATGTGTTTGTGAGCTGTTAGGGGTCATTCCCTTTCCATGTGCTGCAGTAAACGGGTCAGCGCGTCTCCAGGGTGAGCCGGGCTAAAGTGTGCTGCTCACTGACCTGATGCTGCATGTCTGCACAGAACTGCGGGTGATGCATTGACCTCAGATAGCGGCTCGACTAGAGGAGAGGAAATGAAGGTCCACCCTGAGCTCTGATAACACTGAGCTGCATTAAAGTTCAGGTCTAGGATTTAAAATTCCTCACTTTTCAATATCTGTCCTTGGGGGATGGTGGACTGGTAGGCTGTGTGGTATTAAAGTGGCATCAGGCTTTATTATTACACTCTTCTTAAACATTATTGATTCATGCGCCACATAAATGGCAGTGTCACAACACATTAGAGTTAGCGTAATATGAAAAACTAACCTAAAATAACCTTGTTAAAAGCTTCTCTAAGCACTTCTTAATGTTGAATTGAATGATGTAATATGAAAGGATCATTTCTAGGGAGTGCATAACAATAGGACAACAGAAGCATCTGTGGTCCTTTCATTAGTGCCTGCACTACAGAGTTCTTCACAGCACTCAAGCATTTTTGACAGTGCACAGGCCTGTAAAAATAAAGATTCCAAAGGAGGCAGATGCATTGTTTTTATTACCTAAGATGCAGATCAGATGGATGGTTGAGAATTTAGAAAAAAAACAGGTGTAAAGAATAAAATGAAAAAAAACAAAACAAACAAGGGAATGAAATGAGTAAAATGTTATTCTGCTGCTGCCAAGTGACTGCCATGATACCTGCCTACATTTTTGCTTAAAATCTCTTTTACACATATAAAAACAACTTGGAAGCATTAGTAGAATTATGAAGGCCACATTCTGTATGTCCACTGTCTTCATTGAAACTGTAGTCACAAGGCATTCAGTCCTATTGTCAATACAAGACATTTTAGTGATATGTTACTTTTTATTTATTTATTTATTTCGTTTTCTTTGTTTTTATTCATACAGCAGGGACAATACATATTAATATTGCTGCATTTAAACAAAATGCATCTGATGCAATGTACATAGGACTTCAAGCCACAGCTAATTTGCAGACCTTAAAAACAAAAATAATGCTAAAAACAACAGCAACTAGTACAGAAAAATAGAAACTTTTAAGAACAACAGTTAAGAACAACAGAAGAACCCTTTCAGTCATCACAAATTTGCTTTTGTTTAAGCCATAATTTTGCCTTTGCATTAAAAATCAGTTAATGTTTTTATTTCTGGTGGCAAAGTGTTCCATGCCACCGTTCTTGTTGGATAATTGAACAGTCTTACCTCCCCCCAGCCCTTTCCAACATCTGACTTTGTGGTGGCTGAATGTGGTGACAATTTCGTACAGTAATTGGTCTGGTAAGAAAGATTACTGGATTTGAACTTCTTTCTCAAGCTTCACTCTTTACACAAGTGTTTGCGTCACTTGGAGATAAATGAATTCAAAACTGTGGAGGCCTGTCTGCCAAAGAGTGTGCAGCTTTATTCACATGTAACCAGCTCTTTTCAAGCAAAACCTGGCCCTTGCTGTGGTGGAAAAAGAGTACTCAAACAGAAAAATTTAATTGACTGCTTCAGTTTCACTTGCGGTGTGCATCAGTTCATTCAAGTCACTCCGTTTGACCATTTGTACAGGTGGCTAGGAATGCATGCTGTGATATATAAAAAGCTTTTTTTGTACAGGAAACATATGTGCATGTTTTTTTTCAGTTTTGCATTACTGTTCATATATAGAAATTGACTTCACAGACGTAATGCTCGATATTAAAACACAGCTCTTGAATTAACGAGGTAGGATGACTGAGCAAAGAATTGTTTTTGTAGGTATACATAGTAAAAACTGAGTGAGAACGCACCGGGACAAGTTAAAAAAGAAAAAAAACAACAACCCACAAAGCAATTATCACATTTCCGTCATTTAGAGGCACATGCTTTGGGGTTTTGGCAAGAAAAATACTCAAAGGATTTCCATGCAGCAACACATTTCTATTTTGTATCTTCTGCTTCTATAGATGAGTTAAATGTGATAATTGTATCAAATAATTTTTCCACTGCATTTTAGACTTACTCCATGCTGCCTTTTTGAGTAGCTTGAGGAGATATATTATTAAGATCTATATCTTATTTTCAATAATTTTGCTTTGTTGCTTCAATCAACCTAGCTTATTTTTTTTGGAAAAGGGATGCATATTAGAAATGATGGCAGGTCACATATAGTATTCCGTGAGTCACAAACCCCACCTGTCGCTCTTTATTTCTCACTGCACCAACCTGCTCCATCTCTGAGTCATTTGAAATGTTTTGTCATAACCCACACAACAACATTACTTGTTTAGCTAATGAATGATTCTAATAATGATGATGATCCAACTTTCCTGTGGTGACATGTTTTCCTCCACTTGGTTCCGCAACAGTAACTCATCACTTCAAACCGTGAAGCAGTCCAGCTGAATACTGTGCCAAATGTTCTGCTGCGTGCCAATATACTCCAATATTAGAAAGTGTGACACTGAAGTTGTTTCATGAAGTTCTTTTTTTTCTTTTCTCTCCCTATTATTTTAAAGTTAATTAAAGGCTTAAATCTTGAGTTTGAGGAATGTAGAAAAATCAGCAGTGTATTCTTTCCTTTTCTTACCAAGGTAGAGTGTCTGATAGATTGAATAAAGATAAATAAGAATAACTGTTTGGGATTTAGCAATGATAGCATTATCATGTGGCACCTTGGGCATGTTGAAATAGTAGTGGGCAACTTGGATGGTAAATAGCCCAGAGGCTGAAGAAGCAGAGTAATAGCTCAAAGGTTGCCAGTACACAATTAACAGCTGTGTTTTTGAGTACGGGGTGTTAATGGGATGAGTTAAATGCAAAAGAATCATTTCACTATTGGGATTAGTGAGGCGTCATTCTATTTTATTTCAGTTTCTAAAGAGTTTGGCACATCAGAACTTGATAGGTAGTGAAGCAGCATTTCTAAATTTGGTGCTAAGCTATGACTTTATTTACCCTAATTAAAAATAAATAATGTCTTCATCCAGATTTTAACATAATCAACTCCATAACTTGTCATTGGATGAGACTAGTTCTCAATGTAAAATACTGTAGCCTATTAAACCTGTAAGTGAGACTTCTGGCAGCATCTAAAACTAGAATGTAGTCTAGTTAGTCTTAAAGCAGTAACCTAGGCAATCTAGTCTTAAATCACAAGCCTTAGCTTCTGTAGCATTGCTAGAGACAGATGAGGCTCCCTCCTGGCTTTAGAGAAAGTATATGCTGCACAGCAAGTTTTGTAAGCTGCGTTTCAGTTCACTCGAGTTTTATTTGTATAGTGCCAATTCACAACATTTGCCTCAAAGTGCTTTATATGGCAAGATTGAGATCCTACAATAATGGAGAGAAAACCCCAATAATCAGACTATCCCCTATAAGTGCCACTTGGCGACAGTGCAAAGCAAAACAGGAAGAGACCTCCAGCAGAACCAGGCTCAGAGAGGGGCAGCCACCTGCCACGAGTGGTTGGAAGGTGAGAGAAAAGAGAAGAGAAACTATGGGGGAGAGAGAGGTGAAAAGTTCACTCCGCTCCCCTCTTTCCACCCCCCACGTGGAAAGAGGGGAGTGGAGGAGAAGTGCTCAGTGCATCATAGGAAGTCCCCCAGCAGCCTGAACCTATAGCAACATAACTAAGGGATGCTTCAGGGTCATCTGATCTATAAGATTTATCAACAAGGAAAGTTTTAAACCTGATCTTAGAGGAGAGAGAGTATGTGTCTCCAAAATCCAAATGGGGCGCTGGTTCCACAGGAGAAGAGCCTGATAGCTGAAGGCTCTGCCTCCCATTTTACTTTTAGAAACTCTAGGAACCCCAAATAAGCCTGCACTCTAATGGGATAAAATGACACTCTGAGGTCTTTAAGGTATGATGGGGCCTGGTCACTCAAGACTTTGTATGTGAGAAGAACTAATTTAAATCCAATTCTGGATTTATCTTTACCCAAAATGTCATTCAAACTATAAGCCTATGCTAGCCCTCTGAGGTCTAAGTCATGATTGGTGATGACCCCAATCCTAAGAACCTTAACCCTAAGCCTATGTTTTGGAGAACAGCAAAAAGGACTTCTTAAGAAAAAAAAAAAGTTAATAGTTTTTGATGTCTGTCAGCTAGAATGATTACTTTCTTTGTTCCCTGATTGACAAGGCATTGGAGAACAATTAAAAATAAAAAATCACATACTCTGATACCATCACAGTGTGATGTGATGTGTCACCGATGATGACTTAGACCTCCATGGGCCTGCAGGACATAACTCACACACGGGAATTCTGGAAAAGAGGCACTTTGGGCAGCAGACAGGTGACCTGCTTCACAGCTCTTTGTGTTTGAGCTTGAACAAGATAAGAAGAAGATTTGATTCGGTGGGCAAGAAACACATTTGGGTGGCCTCATTCCATCCCAGCCCCATAGCTACCACTGACCTGGCCTGGAATGTATGGTCACAAAACTGCACATATTAATTATTTGAAGCCACATTCAGATTTCAAACTCATGCAAATATTAAATCCAATCTTTATCAAAGTATTTTATGGATATGCCTTACTATTTAACAATAATATCTGTTAAAATCTGGTAGCTAAACTAAAATATTCTTAAAAACTGAATTAACTTTACTGTGCAATTATATCAACATTTTGAGGGCCTGTCCACATATCAGTATTCTAGATCCATTTTGTATTATATGTTTAGTCTTTCTATTTAAATATACTTCTGAAAAAATGCAGCCTCCTCAATGATACAATTTGATTAAGATCTATAACACTCTAGCAAGATGACAAAGACATTCCTGAGGGCCACTGAGGGTATTTTACCTTTATGAAGTAATGTAGGGCAGTAATTAACTACTTTTTTTTGGTAAAGTGTTGATAAAAAGTCACAAAAATGCTTGACACAGATCAGTTGTTTGTTTCTGTATAATGAAGGTTCCAAAACTAAACCATGCTCAGTTTCTGTAGTACAAAACAAGCAAATAGGCAAATCACCTCAGTTTCGTATTGTTCTTAAACGATTACCTGTTTTTTTAAATAGCTGTTACTAAATATTCTGCCTGTAAACTAATTGTCAGAGCTCTAAAGTGAATATGGCAAACTTGAGCTTATACAACATATTTCCTCATCCTTTACACACATGCCTGTATTCACTTCCCTTTTCTTCAAAGCGTGCTGCAGAATGTCTGGGAACAATGCTGATGAGTAAACCTGTGGGCAAAGAATAACCTGAAAAACACTCAAATACTCATGCTCATAGCACTATGGTAAATTCAACTTTGAATAATAAAACAATCATTACAGCAGCTTCAAACTAACAGCTTGTGAATTTGAAATTAGAGAGTTGTGGATGTGGTAAACTCGTTCTTTCTTTCATTCCACTCTCCAAAAATGCTGCCTTTGTAAAGGGAAAGTCCATGGCTAGTCCCATGGGAGCCTGTTGTAAACAAGTGGAAAATAACAGGCTCCTGTCTGGTGTTTGCCAGCCTCTAATGTCCAGTCATCCAGAAGAAAAACAACATGCAGCAGGTCCTACTGTACAGAGACAGTGACAGGGACAGGAGCAGAGACAGAGAGGACTGATAGAGGATGGAGGGAGGAAATGGAGGGAACTTCTCTCTGTCTGGTTTCCTTCTATGGGTCAATGCTTCTCACATGTGAATGCACACCTGACATATTTTTACTTGGCCTACTTGGCCTTACTTTTTCTTCTCAGTTTTCTCTTCCTTTATTTAATCTGGCAATCCATGCAACAAGTCTGCCTTGTTATGCTTATTAATCTACCTCCTTTGGGTGCAAATACAATTTTTATTCCACATTATCTACTCTCTTAATTATTCCTTGACATGCCCTTGCCTACTTCTCTCTGCAGGATGTGTTTGAAGTGCTGGCGGAGAGCTATGAATTCAATGAGATGGAAGGGCCATGCCTGGCCTTCAGGAGAGCTGCATCTGTGCTGAAGAGTCTGCACTGGACTGTCCAGTGTCTGCGGGACACAGAGGACCTGCCCTGCCTGGGGGAACACTCCAAGAGGGTCATGGAGGTGAGGCCCAGATTTTGCATGCAGAGAATCCACTCAATCCACAGCCGGTGCATCTGTTTTTTTTTTTATTTTATTTTTTATTTTTTATTGTATTTTGGGTCTGGTGTCATTAAATGACAGCTTTTAAATACTAGTACCAAATGGTACTATATTGAAAGGACCGTCTAATGCAGTGAAAGCTTAAATTCTGGTAGCTATTTTATAATCTGGGTTTGATTTTCTGACAACACAACTTTTGAGTGCAAAGTTTTCTGAAGCTGACTCTCAAACTTTAACACCAGTAAAGCTATTAGATTATTGTTGCAAATCATAAATGATGCAACTTCCAGCTCCCTATCAATACAGTTGTCAAATTATCTAAAATGACTGGATGCCTTGAAGGTACAAAGTTGATCTTGACATTTTGGTAAGCACACTGGAAGGAAGCTAGTGGTAATTCTAAACATAGATGATGTGATTTGTGAGCTAAAACAGTCAAAACCCATGATCATTATTGATATTTATGCTTGTGTAATATGAAGTGACAGAATTAACTAACTTCAGTATAAAGTATCGACACTGATCAGTCCTTCACAGTTATAGTTTATGGATCAGTAAAAACTATTTGTATACATATGCTTGTTAGTGCAATACCACAGAACAACTAAACCTTCTCAATAAATGACAGCACCTAATTGAATAGCACACAGGCTATGATGTTGGTGGCTGCTGCAAATTATATGATCTATTATTTGGCACTTCTTGGTCAGGTTTTCAACTTTTTTGCTTCACTGCAAAGGAAAGGCAAGAAAAAAACAACAATTTACTGTGGTTAACAAGACCGTGACTAACCCTCTGTTTTTCCAATGGACTGTTTACATATTGACAATATCCCCACAGACCTGTGGGTGGGGGTTGATAGTGGTTGGGTTCTAAACATTTGAACTGTATAACACACATGTGATCACTGAGTCCTTACAAGGTAGCTGAAAATTAGGAAGAAATGTAGGGAGTTGTTTTTCCTAATTACATACTTGCCAACCTGAGTAGTTTGCTGTAAAGCTAATACATAGACATGATGACCCTGTCCTCTTTGTTGTGAAGCTTAGGATGCATATAATAAATCACTGTCTTTATTAATCTGCAGCTGGAAATAGTTTCCAGCAAATTAATGTCTTCCTCCAGTCTGAGTAGATAAAAATTCATATTCAGCCTTTTGTAGTACTTCTTTAAAGACAGACCATATCAAGAGATGGACAAATACAATACCATGCAAAAAGTCTTGACCCACACCTCATTTCTTATATTTGCTAGGAAAATGGGAACTAACCATTTACTGAAACACAAATGCAAACATATATGGAATTACAGTATATAAGGAAAAAACAGAGTTTGTATAATTCTTACAAGCTTGAAAGTCAGTATTTGGTATGACCACCTTTATTCTTCAACACAGCCTGAACTCTCTTAGGCAAACTTTCTTGTAATTTCTTTAAGTAGTCTTCAGGAATAGTTCTCCAGGCTTCTTGAAGGACATTCAAAGCTCTTCTTTCTGCCTTTTGTTCCATTCTTTGTCAAGATGATCCCACACTGCTTCAATAATGGTGAGGTCCGGGCTCTGGGGAGGCCAATCCCTGACTGATAGTGCTCCATTGTGTGTTTTTCTATCCAGGTATGGGAGTGTGTTTAGGATCGTTGTCATGCTGAAAGATGAAACCAATCAGACACTTTCCAGATGGTATTCCATGTCCCTATATCTTAGGGACATGACTTACAGATGCTGTTCATCTGCTCTAAATAATTTTGTAGGCCTGCCACTTCTTCTTTCATTTCACTTGCCCAGTTTCCTCAGCTTTTTTTAAGGACACACTGCACACAATGCTGAGATATACCAAATTTTTGTCTAATAGCTCATTGGGAATTACCTACTGTTTTCTGCCTGTCAAAGTGTGTTATCCTTGGCATTTTTGTAGATTCAACTAGAAATGGAAACAAATTAAGTGTTTTTGCAGCAGGCTGCTAGTAACAAAGTGCCTAAAGATACAATTTAAAATTGGTTCTTTGATAAGTTGTCTGTTATGTGGAGACACAACACTGGTTCATCCCTTGAGTTAGGTGCCTTTTTTATGCTTGAATGATTCACAGGTCAGTGTTAAGTGGCTTAACAAACAAACAAAAACAAAATTCCTCTGAAAGTGGTCAGGTGCAAGGACTGGACTGAAAATGAGTGAAAAAGCAGCCAATGTCCAAAGAAAAACTTTGAAAGACCTTCAGAAAGCCTGGAAAACTGTTGCTCAAGAGCACTTTTAAAAAAAAAGACAAGAAAGTCTGGCTCCTTGGAAGCAAAATATAAAGAAATGAGGGGTGGCTCAAGACTTTTGCACAGCACTGTAGATCCACCAGTAAATCAACTACTCCACTGTCCCCTCACTCATGAACAAGACCTCGATTTACATGAACTCCTTCACTTGGGGTAGCAACTAATTCCCAACCTAGAGTGGGCACTCCTCACTTGTCCAGCTGAGAACCATGACCTCAAACTTGGAGGTGCTAATTCTGATCCCTGTCGCTTCACATTAGCTGCAAACTGCCGCCCCAGTGCGAGTTAGATGTTACCATTCGATGAAGCTAGAAGGACCACATCATTAGCAAAAACCAAAGATGAGAGGGTAGAAGTCCCCTATGAAGGAACTCTCATTGGGACTTCCTGGTAAAATGAATACAATTTCTTTAGCAAAAGTTAATCTAACATAGCAGCCTAGAACTGGCCATGATACTAAAAAACAGTAGAGGAGCAGGTTTTACTTGAGTAAAAGTAGAAACTCTGTTACTCAAGCAAAAGTACTCCAAAAGTAAAAGTCCACACCATTCCAATGTAGTGTAAATTACTATTTTTTTAATATATACACCAGTAATCAAGGGAGTCCTGAATCATTTAAGTGCTTGAATCTTTCATACTTAATCTGTGTAAGTGTGCAGGACTTGCACTGAAGTATTTCTGCACTGGTGCTCAGCATTTGTCGATGCTGTGTGCAAAAGCAGCCACTTGATGGCAGTAGCGCTCTGGGAGCTGCTGGTGGATTTATAGAGTCTTAAATGGACTCAGCCAGCCTCTATATGTGTGTGGAGGGTTATTGAGGTCGTGGTGCGCCTGCTACTGATGGGTGTGTGTGGGAGGACAGTAATAGGCTTCC